>OX401404.1:53129601-53231723 GCA_947846245.1 Cerastoderma edule
ATAACATTTTTTGAAAACAAGGGGAAAATATTCATAGCTGGCGACTTCAATGCCAGAACTGCTTGTAAAAATGATTACATTGTATGTGACACCATTTTTAATACGGATACCGATGATTACATTCCCGACAATCCATTGATTAGATTTTCACAGGACAAGGGAAGTAATCCACATGGAAATAAATTAATCGATTTATGTAAAGCAACTTCACTACGTATTGTTAACGGTCGTCTATATGATGATTTTAAAAATGGAAAGTTTACATATTGTAGTAACCAGGGTGCTAGTACAATTGATTATGTTCTTGCAAGGGAATCCAACTTTTCACTGTTCGTGCATTTTGCTACAGGCGATTTTAGTGAGTATAGCGCTCACGCCCAATTACACTTCTATTTGAGTCTTACAAACTTAACAATTAATGAATATGGCCGTTATTTTACATATGAGCGTGTATTATGGTGTAATGACCACAAGGAATCATTCCGATCGAATTTAATAGCAAACCTACCTAATTTTAATCGAATTTTAACAGAAAACGTTGATAACACTGACACATTAGTAACGTCATTTTCTAATATAATCACCAATATAACGGACCCACTATTTTCAAAAACGACACGCCTGTCACGCGGATTCGACGATCAATATGGTCAGGAGGATAAGAAATGGTTTGACAATGACTGTAGGCAGGCACGTTTTAAATATCAAACAGCACTTCGCAACTATAATCAAGATAGATCGGTTATTAATCATCAAACGTTAATGCAAGAACGCAAAACGTATAAAGGGTTAATAAAGGTTAAACAGCGACGTCATAAACTAAATCAATCGCAAGCATTCGAAAATCTAAAGAAAAGTAACCCTCGACAGTTTTGGAGTTTTTTAAAGCAAAATCTAAACCTTGTGACAACATCATCCCGACTGATGATTTTAAAACGTACTTCAATCAAATGTTTCAGGGTATGTCGTCTGCTACAAATCAAAATGTGGAAGAATTTTGCGCATCGCACGATTTCGATCATTTAAACCCGATTTATCAAGAATTGGACGAGTGTATTACGTATGAAGAGGTCACAAAGTGTATCAAATAGCTCAAGCGTAACAAAGCTTGTGTCGGTGATAGGCTATTGAATGAATATTTTTTAGAGTCGTGTGACATACTCGCAGGTCATATCACGGAGGTTTTTAATATTATTTTAAATTCGGGTTCTTTTCCAGAGGCTTGGACAAAGGGTATAATAGTCCCAATCCACAAGAAAGGGTCACGATCAGATGTAGATAACTATAGAGGAATAACTTTACTGAGTAACTTTTGAAAACTGTTCACTAGTGTGGACAGGTATAAAACATGGCGCCTACCCCACTATAGCGCGATTACGGAAGAAAAACACGGCGACCCTGTTAACTTTTTTATTTGTGGGAATATCTCAACAAACTTGATACCAAATGAAAGAAGACACTCTGAACTTTCTGGTGGTGTTTGAAAATCTAAAATATGTTCACCAAGTAAATGCATGTCAAACATGGGCAATATTTTTTACAAAAATGTCGCTTAAAAATTGAGATTGAAAAACACGGCGCCCCCTATTATATTTTTTGTTCTAAATAATATTTTTCTAACTTTGATATATTTTGAAAAGGCACAAAATTAACTTTCCAATGATATTAAACATTTGGTGGCTGGGAAATGGCTGTTCAAACATGAGTATTACTCCAGCCATTTCGACTCGCTACAGATTAAAGTTCGGAAAACACGGCGCCCCCTAGTAACTTTTTTATTTGTTCAGTGACTGTACATTATGTGGTATTTTATTTTAGAAGACACTTTTTCCTTTCATATGATGTTAGTTTTGTTAAAATTGGTTGATTGATGACCGAGATATGGCCTGTTAAAGATGGGCGTTTTTTTCGTACGTCCCGTCGCAAAAGATTTTGCTTGGAAACCGTTTACAGTTACACAAGAAAAACAAGGCTCCCGTATTAACTTAATTATTTGTTGAATTTGTAGAATTTACACAACAAACTTTGTATCAGATAAAAGAACACACCTCAAACTCTTTTATGGTATGCAAAGAACTTAAATATATGAACGAAGTACCGGAAAGAATTGATGGCGAATATTGTTAGTGTTTTACCAAAATGCCGCTCACGGATGGACGGATTAACCTCGGAAAACATCACTCCCCTATTTTCTTTTTCGTTATTTGTCATATTTCTTTAATGTTAACTATGTTTCAAAAAACATATGGTACACGTTCAAATGATGAAATGATATTACCGCTCTCTCAGAGCGCGAAGCGCTCGGAGAGCGGATAACGGTAACATACGTACGAGTAACAAGTTATGTTAACACCGGTTATACCATTAGCAAAAAAACAGGTGGCTTCCGGTTTACCTAAAGGAGAAAACTCGGGTTTGCTTCGGGTGTTTCCGGCTTTACGGAATGGACTGGTTCTATCTAAATTTATTTTCAAGCATTACCTTTATCTACCAATATATCTACCAATAGTGAACCATTCCTTGTAAAGAGAAAACTCGGGTTTGCTTCGGGTGTTTCCGGCTTTATGGAATGGACTGGTTTTACATAAATTCATTGCCGCTCATTGAGTTTATTGCCGCCAATCATGAATGAACCATAAACCATTCTATCGAAAAACAAAACACGAACAACAGGATCGGCGCCACCGCTTCAAACTTTAAATTAGACACAGTGTTCAACTCCTTGAAAGGAAAACGAATCGCCGGTTGTAGGTAAGAGAACTTTTTGTACTCTTTCATTTCGTTATAAAACAGTATATCTAAATAGACCATTTTCACCAAAATTCGTCGTAGAAAAATCGAGAAGGCGAGCCCTCGTCACGCCTCGCTGAAGATGCTTCCTCTAAACAAACATCCATTTGAAAAAAACTTCTCCCTTTTAAGTAGAACTACAGCATTCATTTTTATTATTACAGTTCATGTTCCCTGCAGTACTAGGCTAGAAAATGTGTGTTGCCCACAACACTCCACGGTAAAATAAGTGTTCACCTTCTATCGATTCGGTGATTACACCCTGCAGTTTGGCATAATCTAATGTTTATGTAGACGGTCTATGTCATTTTCGCGGTGTGTAAGGAAAGCATTAGGTACACATCGTGTTGTATATGGAATACACTATTATGCTGACCGATAAAGCAACGATGTCAACTCGTCAGTTGCTGACATGGATTATTTGTTATTGTTGGAGCTTTTAAATTAAGTACAAGGTACCTGCTTGACAATTCAATAGCGTTATGGGGCGATAGTTTAAATAACAATAACAGCGTGAATATTCTTTTTAAAAAATGAAATACCCTGTAAAGTATTTAGTTTAGTTTAGAATCATTACCCGACATATGTCCCATATGGGTCCTCTTCGTCAGGGCCATACCTACATTTTTCAGTTCTGAAGTGGCTTTCCTGGATACACCAGTACAAGGCTAGGGCTCTGAAGTGATCTTACTAAAGGCCACTCCTACGAAAACTAAATGGCCTCGGTGGGGCTCGAACCCAGGACCCCCGTGTTCTGAGTCCACTATCTTAACCACTGAGCCATGCAGGACCCATATTTGGATATATGTCACCTTATTTGTTGGCAGTATTTTGTTTTACTTGATTCAAGTGATAATATAATTCCCAAACATTGAATTGTTCTTGCAAGTGAGAATTTTGGCCCAAAGGTTTATGGTAATAGATCCCTTAGTTGTTTTTTCTTTATTTCACAGAATTCATGATGGTTGGAAATATGACAATTTCAAACAAGCTTTAAAAGAAAAGATGATGCAGACCTGCATAAACATTGACTCTGTTTTATAACACAAGTAAGTACATAGTTTTTCTCATGCTCCTTTGAACTTTACAAACATAAGCGTCATAACCATAGAAGACAACTTTTGAAAGCAATATAACAAAGAAGCAATTTCTCAAATGTCAAACCTCTCTGATTAGATTATTATAGAATAATTACATATGCAGCAAAGTTTTCAGGAAACAAACAAGTTTGACAAAGGTCTGACTTCTTGACATTCCCTTCTTTTATTCCTTTGTTTAAAAAAAATCATTATCCATAAATGTTGATGAATTTGTTGTTGCTCAAAATGTGTGATTGACTTTTCTTTTCTTCTTTCTTTTTTCGAAAACCTTCGTAAGAATGAGAATGAAACCAAAATAAGTCAAAACAGGTTGAAATATAGATTTTTATCAACAATCAGTTCTTTTTCTTCCTGTCAGATAACTGGTTCAATTAACTACCATGGTGATAGAAATATTTCCAATGTTACCAATTAAGAATAATCAGTCAGTTAAAATGTAGCCAGTATTTACGGTGGCATAGAGGTGACAAGTATGCGATTTTTTTTCCGATTTGGTAAGTCGAAATAACGAGAAAATTAAGTTATTATTTCGACTTATTAACTCGAAAGTAACAAGATAGTTAAGTCATTATTTCGACTTACTAACTCGAAATAATGAGATAATAAAGTCATTTTTTCGACTTACTAATTTGAAATAGGAAGATAATTAAGTCATTATTTCGACTTACTTACTCGAAATAACGAGATAATTAAGTTTTTATTTCGACTAACTAACACGAAATAACGAGATAGTTAAGTTTGTTAAATATGTCACCTTTCGTTTGGCAGTATTCTATTTTAGTGGATTCGTACTGTGATGATATGATTCCCAAACATTGAGATGTTCTTGCAAATTAGAAGTTTTCCGAAATGTTAAGGGTGATTTAGTTGTGTTTTTTTTTTATTTTACAGAATGCATGATGCTTAAAGAAGAATGTCAGTTTTAAACAAGGTTCAAGGGAAAAGATGATGCAGACCTGTATTAACATTGGTTGTATTTTTTAGATACAAGTAAGTAAAAGTATTGTTCTCATGCCCATATGAACTTTACAAACAGAAATGTCATAATCATAGAATATAACTTATGAAAGTAATGTAACAAGGAACAATCTTTTGAGTGTCAATGTAGTTTTCTCTTTAATTCAAGCAGTTCTGATGGAATTTTAGCATAATTACATCTGCAGCAAAGGTTTAAGGAAACAAGCAAGTCTGACAAAGATGGAACTCCGTAACATGTCCTCCTTTTATCACCTTGTTTTTAAATAGTCATTATCCACAAATGTTGATGAATTTGGTGTTGCTCACAATTTGAAATTATTATTATCTTTTACAAAAACCTAGAATGAGAATGAAACCAAAAAAAAAATCAAGACAGGTATCGATTGGGGTGATCATGTGACCAATGTTTACGATAAAAGGTCCGAACAAGATATCCGTGCAACAACTCTTTTTCTCAGATTACTCTTGCTTTGCACTATTTTATTTATGCCATGTTCCGACCATCAACTTTACGGTTCTGGTGATATATGATAACCCATTGTTTATTATTACGTTATGTCTAACACTCGGTAGAGATATTGCAATCGATGGGTGATGTTTTAAGGTTATTCGCATCCCACAACTCGCAACTCTCTGAATGGTCTTGGAGGGGATGGCACAGCTTAAGTTGAAACAACATTCACCGGCGGTTGCAGATTATTCATCGTCGCAACATGGCGTATATAAAATAGTGGAAACCAGAAGTAGTCTGCTTAAAAAAATTGCAATCTGTTTCATATTGCAAACATTGATCATGGGATAAACCTGCCTGGATACACAGCTTAAAATATAGATTGTTATCACCAATCACTTCTTTTTCATTCTGTCAGATAACTGCTTCAATTGATAACTATGGGGCATGAATTATTTCCAATGTTACCAATAATCAGTCAGATGAAGGTGATCAGTTTTGGCAAAAGATTTATGTTTTTATTTTTCTCTTTTAACAGCCATATCTGATGACTATCTGGCAGAGTAAGGAAAAGGTAACAACAACAAAATGTTCAGCAATGGGAGACTACATGGATTAGATATAATCAAAAACAGATGAAGATTCACATGTACTTTGACTACCTGATTAATGAAATGTTCAAAAGCTTAGTTTTCTCTTCAAAAGACTAATTTCATGAAAATAAAAATAAACCTAAACAGTGATACACCATATTTAAAGGATAGTGTTTAGTGTTAGTTGGTACTGACAATATCAAAGGACAATAATATAGAAAAACTGTCTATGGACTATGGAATATTCTATAATGATAACAATGTCACACATGTTTCATAGTCCTCATTTTCTTTCCTTTTTTGAAAGACTCAACTAATTCAATTAATTAGACAAAACACATACTATGTTAGAACTTCTAAGTTAGCCTGCAGCAAACAAGTGGAAGACAGTAACTTGAGTCATTTATCAAATATCTTTCCTATCTATTGCATGTTAATGAAATGTTTCAAGGAAACAAACATGAGAGTTTACATGCATTGTAAACACCTTAATTTCCAACATTTTAAAACCAATTATGACAAAGGTAAACATTCTCTGAGAGCATGTTTGCCCTGTCACAATTGCTTTTATTCATTGGTTAAAGAAATTTCCATTTATATCTGCTATTGCTTTAAATTTGAAACAAAACTTTGGAAAAATTTGATGAAAGTCTTAAAGATGTATGTCAAGGAATATTTGTTGAAATTTCTATTTAAAAAAGTTGATAATTAATGTTACTGTCATACTTTTCCAACTTTCAGGAGTTTTTTTCTATTCAAACTATGAAGACCAGGGAACTATTGATGTCAAGAATTAAAATAATGTCAATATCAAGATGTGACTATTTTTCAACCAATGTGTTAAAGGAAAGAATTATAATACATGAACCTATGCTGTATGCTGAGTATCACTTATGTCTTTTAACTTCATTTCATTAATCATTTATTGCATACAGTACTTCATTTTTAAGTGCTCTAATAGAAAAACACATAAAAAAGCAGCGTTTTATGTGTGAACAAAGGTTAATAAAACATTATTGAAAATTTATGAAATCTTTTTCTTTTATTTGAAAGGTAAACAAAAGACCTTTTGGCTACAACAAAGCTATTTTTGTAATTGAATGAGCTTTTGGAGATCAGCAAAGCAATCTATTTGGGATTTTCTTATCTACATTAAACAAAAAAGAGGAATTCAAACAAAGACCTGATTGACTTTCTATAATGATGTAACTTAGTCCCTAACCATGTACAAGCAGATGAGTATGTTGTTAAATATTGTTTGGTAATAATAACCCAACTGACCCTTCTTCATCACCAAATGACATTTTGTTGTTTGTTGTCATGATGATTTAAACCAGTACCTACAACACATGATTTTGTGAAGAAAATTCTATGATTTTATGCTGAGACACTTGTGGTTCAAATATCATAGTTTGGTGGTTCTGACATTGCATGAGCAGTTTGTCCTTACATGAAGAATGTCTCTTTATTGATTAAAGGCCCTCATACGCAGCCCAATCAAGCTAAACTAATATCTATAGAACATATACAATCAAAAAAGTTTACCAGGAGTCTGCAAGGAGACTTATCCTTTTACTGAGCCTTTCATAAATGTGACAAAGATGACAGCTTTGTGACAAAATGAGTATTTGCTCCCCAAAGTAAGCCAATTCTTATATTTCCACAAAGTTGTACTATGAATTAAGATTGAAATGCATATTCAGTATGCAAGTTTTTTCAGAGAACCCATGCCATTGAGTTGAGAGAGCGGTCTAGAGGCAATGCCTTAGTTCATATTAAGATTTGGATTGCAGATGGCTAAGAACGTTCTTTGCAAACATGAGTAATATGTCAGTCCAATCTGAAAACACGGCGCGCACCGGACCGCACACCCACTACTAACTTTTTGATTACTTCGAATATTTAAGACGTGGTTCTCATCAACATATGTTATAAAGGTAATGGTAATTTTGATTTACTAGATACCCAAAAATTCCCTTTTCAAACAACGGCTTTTATTCCCAACATATTGACCACTTTATGTTTTTTGTTTGAGAATAGCCCTTCCGAGAACAATATGCGTCAATTAAACTGATAATTACATCGTTTTCTGTTTTAACCATATCATTCAATACTTAGGTTTTTTTCTATTGTCTCTCTCTATTTTCCTTTTTCATGCCATAGTATCATGGATAAATTACACAGCGTCTTATCCGTGATACTGCTAGATTAAATGTATATTGATCCGAACATGTGTCCTCTTAACGAAATGACATTTCCCTAAGCTTTCTCTCGCTTTTCTCTCTCTCTCTCTCTCTCTCTCTCTCTCTCTCTCTCTCTCTCTCTCTCTCTCTCTCTCTCTCTCTCTCTCTCTCTCTCTCTCTCTCTCTCTCTCTCTCTCTCTCTCTCTCTCTCTCTCTCTCTCTCTCTCTCTCTCTCTCTCTCTCTCTCTCTCTTTCTCTATCTGTCCCTCTCTTTCTTTCTCTCTCTCGCTCTTCCTTTCTGTTTTTTCTCTCTCCCGCTCTATCAATCTCAATGAGATTTCTTTTTCAATTTGAAATTTATTTTTATTATTACTTTAAGTGTAACTCTAAGTGTATGTTATGCTCTTGGGTCAAAATAAAGATTTGTTCTGCTCTGTTGTGTAAAGGGTTATTCCGTCCCACCTTTCCGTTCTTGTTAATAGCAACAATTATCGATTGCAAATTCCAACTTGGAATTATTTGTCAAAAGTAATTGAACAGGCAGTTTTCGAATGTTTTGTCGCTTTTCGAACCATTCATTTGCATAACAAAGTAAGTAATAATGCCGACACAGTAATCATTTAATGTGTAGCAAACAGAGTAATTAATTGTCCGAAACCCCCACCGCTTTGGTCTACGCATCTTTGAAGGGTCTTACACTTTAGAAGTCACTGTGAAGAATTGATCAGTGTCCAAAACGATTAATGTATCATCAAATTAAAAAATAAAGAAAATCCCCTTCCAAAAAACCTTTCCAACTTCAAAAAAATATATTTGAAGCCTAATTGAAAAATAAATTCTGCTGCTTTGATGCCCTCTTTAAAAAAATGGTTACAAGAAACCTTTCAGTTTGACACAGTGCTATACATGGAATGATGTAATCCCCATTAATTATCACAGCTGGTCATCACACCGGATGGGCGTCTGGCTATTGGTGGTTTATGTTTATTTTTTCGGGGGCGGGGAGGTCAAATAAAAACACGCGTGGCACTTTAATGTGAATCCAATTAACCCTTTACCAAGCGCCAAATTTTCGACTGTCCCAAATTGAAAAAGTTTGCAGACGACATTTCAAAATATGATGAAATTGACAACCAATCCACTGATATGGTATAAAACATTTTTGGGAAAGGAGAAATCGCTCGTTAAGGAATGATGCCTCGTGAATTTTAATTAAAAATTTGATTTAAAATTATTATCATTATCATTGTAGGCCTAATCATTATCATTCAAAAGAATATTTTCAATTGCTACTTGGTTCATTATCCACCAAAGCATGATATAATTTGTATATAAATTTCCTGTTGGGAAATCACTGAGATAAAGTTCCCTACGAGGACTATTTGTTCCAATGGAATCATATTATCCTATTATTGATTATGCTAGTTTGATCGACATGAAAACATGTGAGATCGTAACGAGACTAAAATACCTATATAACACACGTGGTCTTAATCTCCCCAGAGCGCCGTAGGGCATTAGCAAATGGACAGTAGCAGTTCTGTGTAATCTGGCCATATAGCACGATGTCCAATTAGGGCCATAGATAAGGGGTCAGCCCCTTCTACTTGAAACGATCACGTAACTTCAATGGCGGACGTGTTTTTTACTTGCTCAGGAACTTTTGATTTTTTAGTTTTAAATATCGGTTCTGACGTTCTAAAACTTCTTTTTGGATAGCCAAGTGATAGTGAATGTATAAATGGATATTTATTGCTAAATGTAGTGTTGTGTGATGGGTAGAAGGAGTAGAAAAGACAATAAAAGAAAGATGGGAAGCAGTAGCGCGGACGAATCGAACATTTGTAAACAATTCAAACCAGGAGGCCCGAACGAGGGGTTAGGTGAAACGGATTGTAGTGTAAGTGATATTCTTTGTCAAACGAACTCTGTATTATATGACGACGACCAAGTATTCCCAAACAGTCCTGTATTTTCTAAACCACCGGAAAACGAACCAACAAAGGCTGGTCCTGTTCTAATGGCGTCTGATATGCAGTCTTCTATCGTGATCGAGTATCTTAAAAAGATTGATTCACGTCTAGAAAATGTTGAAACCAAACTTAAACAACTAGACTCGCTTGTAGAAAAGGTGGATAAATTTGAGACAGAGATCCAGAAAATATGGCTGCATATTGACAACAACATCAAATCTCTAACCAATCGGGTGTCCGTGTTAGATAATCGAATGGATAATGTCGAGTGGCAGGATGGACAGCACCAGAGTATGTTGCAGCAATTAGAGGGTGAGAACAACCGTTTGAAGGATTCGGTGGCCTACCTGCAGAGCCAATCAATGAGGAACAATTTAGTTTTCACTAACATTCAAGAACAGCAAAACGAGAGGCCCGAGGACACGGAGCGAATCTTGAGAGGGTTTATGGTCAGTAAATTGAAATTAGCCCAGGAATATGTCGACTCAATCAAGATCGAACGTACTCACAGAATGGGAAATCAAAGCCGGGGCAGGCGAGTGGTGTAAGAAGTATTGTGTGCAAGTTCAACTTATTCAAAGATAGAGAAGCTGTGAAGCAGAAGCGCACTGAGTTAAGGGGTACCGGGCATTATATTAATGAACAGTTCCCACAGGAAATAGTTGCGAAGCGGAAGAAACTGATGCCACAACTTAGGAAAGCAAGATCAGAACACAAGAACGCTTGGATGGTATACGACACCTTATACATAGATGGAAAGCCAATAAAAGCTGACTAGGGGTCACAGGGGAGTGGACCAAAGGTCATTGTTTGGAACTGTAATGGGTTGACGGGTGATAAACTTAGAGATAAGGATTTCATTACGATTCCAGCAGAAAATGACATCATTATTTTGCTAGAGTCATGGACAGATGAGAATTCAGTATTAGATATTGAGGGTTTCAATTGCTTTAATTATTATAGGAAGTTTAAGCACAAAAAGGCTAAAAGAAACAGTGGAGGTGTCAGAATATACATTAAAGAATACATAAATGATGGAATCTCAATTATTAAGAATAGATTTGACACTCTCATCTGGCTTAAACTTGATAAGGATTATTTTCATTTCAATGAAGACGTTTTTATATGCGGTGTATACATGTGGTCCGATGTATCACCTGCATCAAGATTTATCGATGTGGATTTGTTTGACATTTTAACACAAGATATATACTACTATAGGCAAATTGGTAGCGTATTTATTGCAGGAGATTTTAATGCTCGAACAGGCAAGAAAAACGATTTCATATGTAATGACTCTTGTGTCGACGAACTTGACTGTATTTTTTATGATCCGGACCTGCCCCTCAGTCGGGCCTCTCTTGACCATTTAAGTAATGCACGGGGAAATCGGGTGATTGAATTGTGTATTGCGACATCACTCCGCATTGTAAACGGTCGAGCGGGGTCAGATTGTGGGACGGGTGCTTTTACATGTTTTAATTACCATGGATGTAGTATTATTGATTATGTATTAACTAGTAATTTTGATGTCTTGCATGATTTTTGCATTCAAGAATTTAACATGTTTAGTGATCATGCTCCATTGCAATTTAGTTTACACAGTATGAATTTTCCGGATCCTTGCTATACCGACTCTGAATGTGTAAAACGTTCTTTTGTCAAATGGAAAAGCGAGTACAGGGATGAATTTAGACGGGGTATTATTAGTAAACTGCCTAATTTTAATAGCATTATTGATAGAAGATCCTCAATAAATACAGACAGCATAGATGTAATGGTAAACGGGTTCTCGGATCATATATGCAGTGTTGCCGATCCACTTTTCAAAAGAACGCCGAAATGTAGTAAAAAGTGTAACAATCACCCTGTAAATAATGAATGGTTCGATGCTGACTGCTTTGAGGCTAAGAGAAAATATAAAGAAGCTCTTAACCGTTTTAACGTATGTAAGAGCACAGTTACTAGAACCAACTTGTGCTCGCTTAAAAGCAGTTACAAGAAGCTTATTAGGAAAAAGAAATATCTTTACAAACTAGAACAAGGGAATCATTTAGAAAAGCTGAAAACGAGCAAACCTAAAGACTTTTGGCAATACTTTACGAAGAAAGATAAAAAAATAGATTCAGATATAGCCATAAGTACATTTAAACATCATTTTGAGGACATTTACTCTAATATCAAATCTACTGTCATAGAGGAAGTGGAAACATTTAATAATGAAAATGATTTTAACTTGAATAACCCAACATTCGAGGAATTAAGTGTACCCATTACTATTCAGTAAGTTGAGAATGCTATTAATAAACTGAAAAGGAACAAAGCACCTTCCCCTTCTGATAATCTGTTGAATGAGTATTTTATAGAGTGTGCTGATATACTTAAGGGACATCTTACTGATTTGTTTAATATAGTATTTGATTCTGGTTATTTTCCGGAAGCATGGTCAAAAGGTTATATCGTACCTTTGCATAAGAAAAATGATCCGAAAGACCCAAATAATTATCGTGGTATTACACTCTCAAGTAACCTAGGTAAACTTTTTACTATTGTATTAACAAATAGAGTCGAACAGTGGTTTGAGGACAACAATTTTATCTCTGAATGCCAGTTTGGATTTCGCAAGAGAAGGAGTACGGTGGATGCGATATTTGTCTTACATACTCTGATTGAGGATGCATTGAGCAAAAATCTAAGATTTCCTTGTGTATTCGTTGACTTTAAAAAGGCATTCGACTCTGTTTATACCAACGCACTATGGTTCAAGTTATTTAATATGGGTCTAGATGGTAAATTACTTATTATGTTTAAAGCAATGTATGCAAATGTCAAATCATGTATAAAACATTGTAACTCATTCTCAGACTTTTTCAATATATCAGTGGGCTTGAAGCAAGGCCAAAATAACTCACCAGCATTTTTCGCACTCTTCCTTGAAGACCTTGAACTATTTTTACAAGATAACGTTAACTCTGGTATCAGTATTTCAGAACTATGTATTATGCTACTTTGTTTCGCTGATGACATGGTAATTGTTGGAAACTCTACCGAAGATTTGCAACTTAGTTTAAATAAATTACATCTGTATTGCTCCAAGTGGGGTCTTGAAGTAAATACATCAAAAACAAAAATCGTAGTTTTTCGTAAGAAGGGTCGATTACATAATAACGAACAATGGTATTATAATAACTTAGCCATAGAAATTGTTGATAATTTCAACTACCTTGGAGTTACTTTTAACTACACGGGATCATTTGTTTTAAATAATCAATGTCTAATTGGTAAAGCTTCTAAAGCAATGCATATCTTATATCACAATGTTAATAAATATGATCTGAAACCAAAAACTGCTATGCAATTATTTGATGCATTTGTTGCATCCATTATTAATTATGCTTGCCCTGTTTGGGGCTTTACTAAATCTAAGGATTTTGAAAGACTTCATCTTAAATACTGCAAGATGATACTTGGAGTAAGGCAGAATTCATGTAACGATGGAATTTATGGTGAAATGGGACGTTATCCGCTGTACATCAATAGATTTACTCAGATTATAAAATATTGGTTAAAACTAGTTAAAACAGACAATATCATATTAAAATATGTTTATCAATTATCTCTTCAAAAAAGTAATAATGGAAAGCAAAACTGGGTTACTAAAGTAAAAACATTGTTAAATGACTATGGATTTTCGTGGGCATTTACAAATTACAATGTTGTTGACGAAAATTCTTTTATATCAAGTTTTAAACAAAGAGTTATTGATTGTTTTCAACAGAAATGGTTCACTGACATGCAATCTAATTCGGTCTTAAGCACTTTATATATTAATATTAAACCCAGTTTTGGCGAGGAGAACTACCTTAATATTGTTGTTAGTAAACATCTTAGAAGATATATCACATGTATTAGAATTTCATCTCATGATTTAAGGATTCATTCTGCAAGGTATGGAAGAGAAAGAATACAAAGAGATGAAAGAGTATGTCTATTGTGTGAGTGTCTAGATATTGAAGACGAGTTCCATTTTATATTGAAATGTGATAAATATGATGATCTCAGACTAAAATATGTAAAAAGATACTTTAGAGAACGCCCTAGTATGCAGAAGTTTGTCGAGCTTCTATCATCTACAAATAGGCAAAGTCTGCTCAATCTGTGTTGCTTCCTAAGGGAGGCAACTAAAAGGCGAACTAACTTATTACTCGCCTTACCTAGGGATCAACCATAACTTTATAATTCTGGTTTTATTTCAATCCAAAATCGACATTTTTATCTGATTAGTCCATTCTCCAAAGACTAAGATATATATGTCTTATTGTTAATGCAAAAACATGAACATATATAATATCTTATTCTTAATGCAACTGTCGAAATATGTAATTCTAGTTGTCGCTTTAATATATAAATTGAAAGAAAGTCAGTGTATAGATATACATATGTATTAGTATCTAACATCAGAACATAAGAATTTATCTATAAATGTGTTTGTTGAAATGTGTTGGTGTGGGTGTGGGTAATTGGATGTGTGTGAAGGGGTGTGTGGGTAGATGTGTGTGGGGGTGTGGGTGTGTGGATGAATGGGTTTGTGTGTGAACATGTATATATGTACGACTATATATGTATATATAGAACCATACTAACGAGAGGGTATTTAGTATTAAAGAATATATGCCATTGTTTTCATGTGATGTATTAATATGTAACAATTGTATGTGTATGTAACAATGTACTATTGTATAAGTAACAAAACAGAAATAAAACATCTATCTATCTATCTTGAAAAGAAACAATGTGCTACCGTTCGGATTATGTGCAATAAAATAAGTAATTATTTTAAATGAAATTTGACTGCTGGTAAATTTGTTCAAACAAACAATTCTGTAAAGGTTATTTCCGGATATTTCCTTATGAATGCCATTATCGATATAAAACAAGAAAAACGGTTATTGGGAATGTTATCCTAATATGCTAACTAAAATATATTTCATGCCCTCAAATGACATATTACCTGACTTCAGGTAAAAAAAATACCAGTTTTAATTTCTGCGGATGACACTTGTTTCCTATATATGTTTCCGATTGCCTTCCTCTTAGAAATATTCCACATAGTTGTAAAATGTAAAAGGTGCTTGTTCACAGAAGAGTTAATTTGAAAACCAACGTAAAATGAAACAGTACAGTATTTGTGTTGCTAGATATACAGTTGAAGAAGTTAGATCTCGAAGGCGATGCCACGCTTTTGGAGTTAGAAACATGTTAATTCACAGTATTCCACTTAATAAAATTAAAAAACGATGTAATATTTAACTGTGCATAAAATATAACAGTACATCTGTTATGTAGTTTTAAACAAATCATTTTTAATCTCCTTTCATTTGAGAATATGCGCCTTTTAACACGAGAAAATAGCAAGTCGAGCTCTTGTGACTTATCAACAATAACCTCAAGTCGTTTATTTTTATTCCCCAACCAGGCATTTGTGACTGGCTCAAAATCAAACAAAAGGCGTACAATACTTATTTCAAAAATAGAATAATTGTATGTATTGATACATTCGGTACATATTACTGTGACTAAAGGGTAACTTACCGGCAATTCATCCTATCACCAAAGTGGTTAAAGAAACACTCTTCATCAGAAGATGTTTATGTACATGACATATGTATGTAAAGAGTAACCTGGTATTATTACTATTGAATAATAGAGCATGCTTTTAATAAGACTCCATATTGAATATTATTTTAAGAAATAAAACATTTAGCGGTGGGCACCGTGTTTTCCAAAATACAATGGCTGAAATTATGCTCATGTTTGAAAAGACATATTTGTCATCCATCTTTCATCTGAATTTTAATTTAATGACAAGGTTAACTGGAAAAAGATGATAATGTTAATTAAACACAAAAATAAACAAGCAGATGCGGCATGCAACTAATTCAAAATAAAATCTTTTAGCGACCTGACGTACGGATTAAAAATCCATGTCAGAAAGAAGATTTCCCAGTCACTATTTATCCAAAATTAACAAAATTAATACCAAACCAAATGGGAAAGTATGTGCCTTCTAAAGTTTTGCAGGATATTTTGGAAATCAAACGCATTAATGGTGAGGTATAGTGATCCGAACTTTCATGTCAAGCGATATAACGGCTGAAATATTAGTCCTACTCATGTTTGCAAAGATTGCTCTTAGCCATCTGCAATCCATATCTTAAAACTATTTCATCATTTGAACTATTTCATCATTTGAACTATTTCATCATTTGAACGTGTATCATATGTTTTTTTGAAACATAGTTAACATTAAAGAAATATGACAAATAACAAAAAAGAAAGTAGGGGAGGGATGTTTTCCGAGGTTAATCCGTCCATCCGTGAGCGGCATTTTGGTAAAACACTAACAATATTCGCCATCAATTCTTTCCGGTACTTCGTCCATATATTTAAGTTCTTTGTATACCATAAAAGAGTTTGAGGTGTGTTCTTTTATCTGATACCAAGTTTGTTGTGTAAATTCTACAAATTCAACAAATGATTAAGTTAATACGGGAGCCTTGTGGCTCTTGTGTAACTGTAAACGGTTTCCATGCAAAATCTTTTGCCACGGGACGTACGAAAAAAACGTCCATCTTTAACAGGCCATATCTCGGTCACCAATTTTAACAAAACTAACATCATATGAAAGGAAAAAGTGTCTTCTAAAATAAAATACCACATAATGTACAGTCACTGAACAAATAAAAAAGTTAGTAGGGGGCGCCGTGTTTTTCTTCCGTAATCGCGCTATAGTGGGGTAGGCGCCATGTGTTATACCTGTCCCACTAGTGTAATTAACATGCGTATAACCAAATGGTGTAATGAAAATGAGAAGATCTCAGACGCTCGGTTTCCGTGAAGGACGATCAACGGTCGATGCAATCTTTATTTTGAACTGTTAAGTACAAAAGTATCTAATTAAAAATAAACGTTTATATTGTGCTTTCGTTGATATGCGCAAATGTTTTGACTGAACTTACCGTAATGGTTTATGGTACATATTGTATAAAATGGGAGTTAACAGTAAGCTGTTGCGTATTATTCGTTCTATGTATATGTCTGTGAAATCTTGCGTGCGACATTGTAATGAATACTCTCAGTACTTTGATATAGCGGTCGGTCTTTGTCAAGGGGAGATAATTTCGCCGATCATGTTTAATCTCTTCATAGATGACCTGGAAATGTTCTTACAATCTGGGGTAGATAGTGTAATAACGATAGACGATATATGTATTTTAATCTTATTATTTGCAGACGATATGGTCATTTTAGCCGAAAGTCCCAAGCGATTTACAACAATCATTAAACAACGTAAGCCAGAATTGCGACAACTGGAGTCTTGCAGTCAACATAGATAAAACAAAAGTGTTAGTTTTCAGGAAAAGAGGCAAATTACGCGTACACGAACAATGGATATATAAAAATTCTGCGCTAGAAGTAGTGAGTGATTTTAATTACTTAGGCTGTAATTTTAATTTCACGGGTACATTTTTACTCAATAATCAAACACTGTATGGTAAAGGCCTCAAAGTGATGAACGTTTTAATATCAAACCTAAAACGCCATAACACACCGCCAAAAGTAGCCCTACAGTTATTTGACGCCTTTGTTGCACCAATCCTTTTTTATGGTTGCGAAGTTTAAGGCTTCACTACTGCCGATAACCTAGATAAACTGCATCTCAAATTCTGCAAAACAATATTGTTCGGCAATCCACCAGCACCGCCGCTGTTTACGGTGAGTTGGGTAGATACCCATTGTATATAAATAGATACGTACGAATTGTAAAATATTGGTTTTAAATAATGCAAATACAGAATGTTATATTATCTACACTGTTCGCACATATGATAAGTCAGAGTGAACATGACTCAAATAGTTGGTTTCTTAAACTAAAACAACTTTTAAGTAGACATGGTTTTGCATATATATAGGAAATCCCACTGAACGTCCATGTAAAATCGTTCATCTTAGTCTTTAAACAATGATTAATCGATAATTTTTTACAGAATGGTACCATGATATCGAATCAGGCCGTACACTAGATACTTTATACAAATTTGTAAAAGTCGACTTTGGCTTAAAACAGTATTTGAATTTTAATATTAGTAGGGAATAGCATGTATGTTTAACTAAACTGCGAACGTCAGTCCATGGCTTACGTGTAGATTCTGGAAGGTTCGCCAGTCACGCAAGAGCTCGCCATGAACGTATATGCGAGTTTTGTGATGCATGCATTTAAAAGGCGAGTGCTGAATGTTTAAGATAAGATTACTTGTTGTTATACGTGTATGTATAAGTAATTCAAGTATGTATTTGTTACACTATCATACAAAAAGCTTCTCAAAATATCTTGAATGTTGTAGATATATCATTGTTAGTTTAAAGCATACCTCACTTAATTAAGTGTGATTTATTTTCATGTTTTCCGTGTGCATTACGGGCCGGTGCCATTATTACCTTTTATATGAGTATTGGTTTATGTATGCAACCTTTTTGTCTGGTCCCAAATTACACTCAATGTAAGGAATTGAATTTAAAATGATAAATGTCTGAGTACGTATTCATACCTTAACTGACGTATAGATTTATATAATAATATAATAATATATTTTTTTTTCTTAATCTCTTTTTTTTCGTATTATTTCATGTTCTTTCTTTTCTTTCTCGATTCGTGTGATAAATATGTTTCATTGTACTTATGTAAATATGACCATAAACTGTAATGTTTGTGTCAATAAAGTTATTTCTGATTCTGATTCTGATTCTGTTATCCTTGTCGAAAACTGATATATACCGGAACCGCATGGAACATATTACAACCAGTTTCAGGAACGATAACTATGATATCGGAGTTACTAATATGCTCTTATAACTCATTGCCTTATGATGGAGTTTGTAACGAGTCTAAATTTAAAGCAACGGCAGTGTATGAAAATGGTAAAAAAAGAAAGAAAAAAAAAGAAGCCGTTTTTCTGAAAATGGAAAGAATCCATTATGATAACAGAGATAAATTGCCCAGTGTGTGTAAAGCATCCTATAGTAACATTTATTTAAAACACTATTTCAGTATAAGCGCCAAAGCATGCTGCTAAGGAGTAAGTGGTGAAGCAATTGATATGTCGGTAAAACCTTTACATAAAACATATATGTGTTACTTAAAATATATGTTTACTACTGAAACGATTCTTCGGATCATTTAACACTTTATCAGGTATCCGGAATCTAACGTATTTGATAACTGCAAGCAAAGACAGTGTAATGACTCACATCTTAACAATTTCGGTAGGAAATTGCTATCACTGTGTAAGCAGTGCGATTTGCGCATTGTAAGTGGTCGCTTAGAACCCGGGAAATTTACATGCTATTCCTACAGAGGTGGAAAAGCAGGTAAAAGTACCGTGGATTATGTCATAACTGAGTACAAGAATTTTGATTATATTAATCAATTCGAAGTTTTGGATTTAAATGAATTTTCAGACCATTGTGCATTGTATTTTAACATTAAAGTCAATGTGAACAGTTTTAAAAACGAAAATAATTGTAAAAGATATGATAAAATCATATGGAATGACCAAAGTAAGGATCTTTTCTTACAACATTTAAACGATAAATCGGATGTTTTTGAGGAAAAAAATACAAATTATGAAAGCAATACTATTTCACTTGATCAATGTGTCGAATCGTTATCGGAAGTTATTTATAAATGTTGTTTTGAGAATTATGGTAAATCATTTGATAATTCGAAAAATATAACAAACCATATGAAGAAATCTGAATGGTTCAACCACGATTGTGAACTGGCAAAAATTCTCTTTTTGAAATGTAAGAAGAAATATAGAAATAATAAATGTGAAGAAAATCTGAACAATTTTCTGAAAAGCAGAAATATGTATTGTAAAATACGAAAAGCATGTAAATATAAATATAAAGATAAGCAAAAAGAAGAGATATCTAAATTGAGTATATCTAATCCAAGACAATTTTGGAAGATAATTAATAAGTCTAAGGTACAAAAAGATGATTTTGTTTTAAGCATAGAAGGTTTCTTGAATTATTTCACAGATTTAACCAATAATGTCAAATCCTCTTTTAACTCAGATGAAAACGGTCCAACTGTTAATTTAGATGTCGAGGAATTAGACAGACCATTTTCACATGCTGAGATATCGAAAGTGATTTCTTCTCTTAAACGTAATAAAAGCCCTGGTATTGATAATATTCCTGCAGACTTTTTCATCGATGCCAAGGCATTTATTACTCCATACTTGGTAAGAATCTTTAACGTTATTTTTGAATCAGGTGTCTATCCTGAGTCTTGGACAAAGTGTGTTGTTGTGCCTATACACAAAAAGGGAAGTAAGGGTGATCCTGGTAACTACAGGGGCATTACTCTCATAAGCACAATGGCAAAAATATTTTCTCTTTGTTTGCGTAATCGTTTGAATAGTTGGTGTGAGCAAGAACAAGTTTTCAATGACACACAGTTTGGTTTTAGAGACAAACGAAGTACTGTTGACTGTATATACCTACTTCAAAGCTTTATTCAAAGAGTATTAGATAATAAAAAGAAACTTTATTGTGCATTCATTGACCATGACAAATGTTTCGATACAATAAACAGAGATGCACTTTGGCTTAAAGTTATTCAATTGGGTGTAAGTACAAGATTTATAACGATTTTAAAAAGTATTTATAGCAAGGTATCGGCATGTATTAAAGTACCCTCTGATCATGATTTGTCGGAATTCTACGAGATTGTACTCGGTCTCAAACAAGGGGAACCACTCTCACCGATATTATCTTTACTTTTTATGAATGATATAAGCGACAATATTGATTTTAATAATCTCACCTTAGATGACCGTAATATACTTACAATATATCTACTTTTGTTTGCAGACGACATAGCTGTTTTTGCAACGGACAGTAATAGTTTACAATCTTTAATAGACAGCATATTCACTTTTTCGAGCAAATAGGCCTTAAAATGAACGTTAATAAAACAAAAGTATGCGTATTTAAAAAACGTCGTAGCCAAAATAATTTCGAATGGTCTATAAATGGTGAAAGAATTGAAGTAGTTGACAACTTTTGCGATCTAGGAGTTAGATTTTTTTAAAACAGGTGCTTTTGCATTAGCTGTTAAATCCTTACATGACCAAGCTTTAAAAGCAATGTTCAATTTATTAGCACTTTTTAAACGAATACCAATGAATATTAAGACAAAGTTATCTTTATTTGATAAACTAGTTGTACCAATTTTAGTATAAGGATCGGAAGTATGGGGTATATATAAGTATAGACAAGTAGACTCTCTGCATATAAAGTTCTGCAAAATTATTTTAGGTGTTCGTAAACAAAGCTCAAATGATGCTGTCCTTGGTGAACTGGGAAGATTTCCTTTGTCATTAATTTGCAATGAAACATCTTTTAAATATTGGCTTAAAATTAAGCGAACTCCAATTAAGATCTTACACAATACATATTTGGATAACTGCGCACATCTTTTAAATTTTAAATCCTCTTGGGAATACAAAATAAGACAGCAGTTGAATGATTTAGGACTGAATTTTATATGGACAGATTTTAACACAAACCAGAATTATTTTCCTTTGATACAACAACGTATTAGAGACCAGTTTATACAGAAATTGTTTTCTGATATTTCAAATTCCAGGAAATTACAGTACTATAAAAAAATTTAAAAAACATTTTGAAATTGAACCATACTTAAGTAATGTAAAGAATGATAAGCAAAGACTTTTACTAACAAAATTACGTATTTCGGACCATGAATTAGCAATAGAAACAGGCAGATACACTAATATAAATAGGGAGGAAAGATATTGTGAAGTATGTAAACAGAAGCAAGTTGAAACCGAATATCATTTTATACTTATATGTCCAGCCTATAGAAATTTGAGAACTAAATATTAAGATTGCACATTTCCTTCATTGCCATTATTTTTATCCATAATGTCTTCTTCAGAGATTAAAATACAAATGAATTTATGTAAGTTTATCAAGGAATCTTTAGTATTAAAAAATAATATAATTAATTTGTCTAATGCGAATCAAGATTAGCAAGTATTGGTTCGCAATAGAGAAAACATGTAACTTAATTTAGAAAAAAATACTATTATTAACTCTCTATGTATTAGAAATTGTTCTTCATGTTTTCATGCATGTTGTATTATGTTTTATATTGTATATGTATTGGCCATAGGCACATAAAGTGCCGACATGCCTAATAAAGAGTTTTGAGTTTGAGTTTGAGTTTGGTATTTCAATGTCTATTTTGATTTTTCGACTTGTCGATATCGTATCAGATAAGACAACATTGTTCCGATTTCGATTGAAGTGATACGAATTTGAGCTGAAATACAACTAATTTACAACTATTCTGTATAATTTAAATGGTTTATACTCTACCCTTAATTCTCAAGTTTATACTAACTATTCAAAATGGTGAAGAATGTTATTCAGCACTGTGCTAACAATTTCGGAGTTAAATTGCCCCCGGTATTCACGAGTACCAGACTAGGGCTTTTTGCCGGCTTGCTAAAGGACCCTACAGCATGCCCTGAGGTACTTGTCGGACTCGAACCCAGAGTTACAAGTCAACAAACATAACCACTTGGCTATGCAGGACCCTTGTAAACGATGTGGTCTATATATGACGAATAAACTAGACATATATTCCAAAACGATGTTTTTTCTTATATCGTATTTACTTGTCTATCCCTCACATATACAAAACATATTCTATAGATATATTCCTTCCAACATACCTATAGCAAAATATTTGATTTATAACTGTGTCAAAAGGAGGCATTGATCGCACTGAGCAATTCCGCATTTTGTCACATTTGTTTCTCTGCGATATCGGTAAAACGTTTTATTCCACACATCATAAATGTCGGCCACGGCTACTTTTAATGTGTGACTGTAAACAATCCTCAGTAAGATGAATATTCAATAGTAATTTTTGACGAAGTGTGAGATATATAACCATGATAAAGTGACGTTAAATATGTTGTGGCTTAAAAAGTCTCACAATTATGGGTTTTAACTTTTCAAAAAAAAAAAAAAATGTCTTCTACCGATAAAGTCAAAACAAAGATTTCTAAAGTAACAAGACTAAATCTTTTTTTTTCAGATCCTATCTAGAGGGTCCCATTTATTTCCTTTAATCAATACATAGTCTAAAATGTATATGTAGGCTGATTCAAAAACTTCAGATCAAGTCAACGTGGGTCAAAAACACCATTGGAAAATAGGAATAATGAAATGATGATTTTGTTTTCTTTGTTAGAGTTCGTTATCCTGGTGATAGTATACTATATAACTCACTTAAATATAACTTACTTATTTTTTGTGTTTGAGATAGACAAAAATCGTTTTCCTTGTAAAACGATGAAGAATATGTGTATACTATGATACTAAGTATTGATTAAAGACCAAATTTTTTACAGCTTTCCGATCCCCTTCGTTACCGTACAGAAAAGATATAGATATTTTATACTGCAAACCGGTTTAATAGGTTTTTCGTAAACAACGATCTAAAGCTAGATTAAAAAGTTTTAAGATATCGTTGTCACGTGTGTCTTTTGAAAAGTTAAACCGCTCTTTTCATGTGACTCTAGTAAAGTGCACGAGAAAGGACTCCTGCGTTTATTTATTAACATTCAATAAAAATCACTAACGTATACAAATATCGACTTCGCATCATTTTAACGAAATGACGGAGTTTCAGCAACTTAGATGAAAAAAAATCGGAATTGATCTTTGTTTCATTGACAATGGTTGGTCATATTCAACGTTTATTACTCCGAGTTCATGAGTAATTGAGTTGAGAAATGAAAAAAAAAATTCTATCAATGTCTGTAAAATTGCATAAAGATTTGAAAGTCAGTGGTCAAAACGAGTGAAATGGTTTTGACCGAGGTGGAATACGCGCTTTGAGCTTGAAAAACAGCAATAGTAACGACTTACCTCAAAAACAGTCAGGAAAATTGGGACAGTGTTGTGACTTAGCCGTCCCAGGTTAAAAATAATCGAAAGTGTTTAGATCTAGAGGTTATGACAATGTAAGTTTGAAAATAAAAATATGTTAGAAACGGCTTACATCGTTAACACTTAAGAAAATTTGGGTAGCACTTCGGTCTGAACATCCAAGGTCAAAACGAGCCTGCTAAGATCTACGAAGAATGGGAAGGTAAGCTTATAAGACAATGTTAGTAACGGCTTAGCTCAAAAACACTCTAAGAAATTGTGATTGCATTACGGCTTGAAACTTTCAGATAAAAACGAATATGTTTAAACATAGGAAGACTTGTTATGTAAGTTTGAAAGACAATGAGAGTAACGTCTTAGCTCAAAAACACCTTGAGAAATAGTAAAAGCGTTGCTAATTGAAAGTCCCTTATTAAAAGGTTTCTATGCTTCGATTCAGGAGGAATGGTTATGTAGGCCTTAAAGATAACGCAATAAAGAATTATTTGGCTCTAAAACACTCTAGGAAGTTCCGATATCACTAAAGCTTAAAAAAAACATGTCCAAAGTATGTGTTTAGATCCAGGAAGTCATTCAGAACACCTCGGTCATTTCTTAAAATAACTTGGGAAGTCATTTTGAATGTAGTCCGGCAACATGGCGGCAACGAAGAGTATGTCCGTTTGTGATCGTATCTACTCGGCAATCCCTGGCACAAGCCGAGTAGATACGATTGAGAAAATATGAAACACAGACGTGTTGATATGATAATATTTAATGAAATTTACCAACATACCAATTTGTGCGTATTTACAAAGATATTTAGTCCCTGTGTTTAATGTTGTAATCAAGCATGTAATCCGTCGGAAAACAGCCGAATTTCCTTAGGATTTCTGGTGTATTCATGAACTATCTACGATGTATATCCACCGGTTTGTGCCGGAGAATGCCGAGTAGATACGATTGCCAGGAAGTATGCTATAGTTAATTTGAACGACAATGGTAGAAACAGCTTACTTCCATAACTCTCTGAGAAATTGAGATAGCATTGAAGCTTGAAAAACGCAGGTCAAGTAGAGTATGCTTAGACCAAGGCAGTATGATAAAGAAAGTTTGAAAGACAATGAAAGTTTTATGGCTTACCTAAAAAATACTTTGAAAAATTAGGAACACAAGTCGGCTTAAAAAACCCACGTATAAAATACTCGATTATGTTTAGACCCAGGTAGAATGGTTCTAGGTGGTTATGTGAGTATAAAAGTCACTAGTAGTACCTTCTAGGCCATTAGCCAAGAACACCTTTGCTCCCCCCAGGGGGAATTTTGAAGGTTATGTTTTTCTTGAACCTTTGGATATAGGGCATAAGCAGACGAAAGATTGCAAAGTTCCGTTGGGGCTTTACGGAGTTATGGGACTTTGAAGATGGGCTTAACAGTAAATCATAGCCTATATGAGAAAATCTTTAAAAACAATTCCTCTCGATCCATAAGTCCTAGAGCTTTGATATTTGGTATGTTGCATCGTATACCGGTCCCCTACCAAGTTTGTTAAGATCATGGCTGCGCCAAAAATGGCCCCGCCCTTGGGGCTTATCAGTTTTACACTGGCATAGTTATGTTTTAAAAGGTTTAAACATCTTCATTTTCTTAAGATCTTTTTGAGCTAGAGCTCGGATTTTTGGTATGTAGCATCATCTGTTAGTTCAAATTTTGATAAGATGATGATCTTTGGGTCTTAAATGGCCCCGCCCTAGGGGCTTATCAGTTTAACATAGCCTTATTTAGGAAAATATTTAGAAGTCTTTTTCTCTGAAGCCATAAGGCCTAGAGCTATGATATTTGGTATGGACCATCATCTACTGGTCCCCTACCAAGCTTGTTAAAATCATGATCACTTGACTAAAATGGCCCCGCCCTAGGGGCTTATTAGTTTTACATTGCCTTTATTATGTAGAAAAAGGTTTAACAATCTTCGTTTTCTAAAGATCTTTTTGACCTAGAGTTTTAATCTTTTGTATGTAGCATTATCTATTAGTACTCTTTAAATTTTGATAAAATGATGACTTTTGGGCCTTAAATGGCCACGCCCTAGGGGCTTATCTGTTTAACATAGCCTTAAATAGGAAAATATTTAAAAATATTTTTCTCTAGAGCCATGAGGCCTAGAGCTTTGATATTTGGTATGAAACATCATCTATTCGTCCTCTACTAAGCTTGTTAAAATCATGACCCCTTGGTCAAAAATGGCCCCGCCCTATGGGCTTATCAGTTTTACATTGGCTTTATTATATAGAAAAAGGTTTAAACATCTTTTTCTTAAGGTTCAGATGACCTAGAGTTTTGATATTTGGTATGTAGCCTCATCGATTGGTCCTCTGCAAATGTTGATAGGATCATGACTTTTCGGCCTTAAGTGGCCCTGCGCCTTGGGCTTATCAGTTTAAAAAAGCCTTATATAGGACAATATTTTAAAATCTTCTTTTCTAGAGCCACATTGCCTAGGGCTTTGATATTTGGTATGTAGCATCATCTACTGGTCCTCTACCAAGTTTGTTCAATTCATGACCTCTTTGCCGACAATGTTCATATCCTATTGGCTTATCAGTTATACATGGCAGTGTGTAAGAAATCTTTAATAATATTCTTCTCTTGAGCAATATTGCCCAGAGCTTTGATAATTTGTATGTAGCATCATCTACTGGTCCTCTACTTAGATTAATTCAATCATGACCGCTTGGCCTTTAATGGCCCGCCCAAGTGGGCTTATTAGTTATACAAAGCAGTTCACAAGAAATTTTTTAATTATCTTCACGTCGACACTCTTTAGATAGCTTTTTGAGACTGTCTGTATAATTATTCAATTGATTATTTCCTTTCTGAAAGAGATTGGAATTTACAATCATGACCCCTGGCCCAGCAATGTAAGTAAGAAAATAATAAAAATCTTCTCCTCAGCAGTAAAAAATTTAACTGAACAACGGACATCATCGATGTTTTGTTCCGTAATTTACAACATCCAGGTTTTTGGGCAGGTAACATGGCAAAACGTCTAGATTGTATTGAGTAAATGCAAATCACTATCTTTTTTTCTGGTTCTTTACTTGAAATAATTTTGCATTTGGGTGATATTGGCTTGTATAAAGGATAAAAGTAACTCCATAATTATCCCACATTCGCAGATAATGATGGAGTGGGCTTGCAAAATTTCAGGAATGCGCTTTTCCTAGCCATATAATTGTTTCAACCCTGGACCTATAGAATCAATTGTTGCTGTATTTTAACTAAATGACTGTTTAAATGGCAAAAGACGTAATATATACAAACAAAACATTTATCAGGGCACTTGTATCAAACTAGTATCAATACTTAATTATTACTAAAATAGGGAGGGACAATTGGTCAGGAATGAATAACAGATTGAAGATTTTCAAACATTTCCTTTATAGCCTGGCTGTCTTTTGAACAAACTTAGTGGAAGACTACAAAAGCATGCCACACTATACTAAATATAAAATCAAGGCTAATTAGCTGCAGAGGAGAAGACCTTTAAAGATTTTCTTATATATATTTGCGTAATTGATATGTCCCTGGGGTGGGGTGGGTAGCCATTTTATGCTCAGGTGTCATACTGTGATTACTGTTGATAGAAAACAACAAGAGAGACGATGATTTTTTAATATTTTCTTATATACTGCTTTGTATATATTGCTTTAAAAGATTTTTAAACCTTTTTCTACATAATTAAGGCAATGTTAATCTGATAAGCCCCTAGAGCGGGGCCATTTTTGGCCCAGCGGTCATGATTGGACAAACTTGGTAGAGGACCAGTAGCTGATGTTACATACCAAATATCAAAGCTCTAGGATTTATGGATCAAAAGGAGAATTTCTTTTAAAGCTTTTCTCATGTAGGCTATATATTGCTGATAAGCCCATTTTCAAAGTCCCATAACTCCTCAAAGCCCCAACGGAACTTTGCAATCTTTCGTCTACTTATGCTACTTATTCCCATAGCTAGAGGGTCAAGAAAAACATAACCTTTAAAATTCCCCCGGGAGGGGGTGGGGGAGCAGGGCCTTTTCTGGCTCATGGTCTATTCCCTCTATAAAACTTTTCAACGTTTAGATAACATTGCGAATGGAAAGTTCAATACAAAAAGAGCCAAAATGTTTTAACCCTTTACCAAACGCAAAATTTGCGACTGTTCCAATTTGAAAGCGTCTGCAGACGACATCTCAAAATGTGATGAAATTGGGAAGTAATCTTCTGATAGAGTAGAAAAACATTGTGGGAAAAGGAAAAATTGCTCGTCGAGAACAATTTTTCCCACAGTGTTTTCCAGAGTCGTCTAAAAAGGGGTGAAATTTCGTTATTGTTTGGTAATGGGTTAATCCAAGAAGTATGGGAATGAGAGCACGGGATAACATTATGTATGAAAAGAACGTGCAATTGCTGTGACTTGAGACATAATGGTTGCATTGCCTTAATTCAATAACCCACTGAACTATTCGGACAGCTTTACGGCAGAAACGTTTAAAGAAGCAGTCGGAATGGCTCTGATCTGAAGTACATGGGTAATACGACCTGACACATTGATTGATAAAAATCGATTTCTTTTATCGCAATGATTTCGTTTGATATCTGCTGTGCTGGTCAAATACTTTATTATTACCCATTTTTATACAACTTTAAAAGCAGTTTTACGAATCCCATTGTTATTAAGGGTACACTTAATTCCAATTCGAGATTTTTCTTAGAAACATGTACATTTAATTGTCCCATTCATTCTTAACAATGGAGAATCGGTGTTAAATCCGGGTCAAGATTAGGATACACCGAAGTACCATTGGCTAACTGAAGATTACACTGTAGAATGTCTTGATAAGTGACTGATCAAACTGTAGAATGTCTTGATGAGTGACTGATCAAACTGTAGAATGTCTTGATGAGTTACTGATCAAACTGTATAATTTCTTGATGAGTTACTGATCAAACTGTAGAATGTCTTGATAAGTTACTGATCAAACTGTATAATTTCTTGATAAATTACTGATCAAACTGTAGAATGTCTTGATAAGTGACTGATTACACTGTAGAATGGCTTGATAATTTACTGATCAAACTGTATAATTTCTTGATAAGTTACGGATTAAACTGTAGAATGTCTTGATAAGTGACTGATTACACTGTGGAATGCTTTGATAAGTGACTGATCAAACTGTAGAATGTCTTGATAAGTGACTGGTCAAACTGTAGAATGTCTTGATGAGTTACTGATCAAACTGTATAATTTCTTGATAAGTTACTGATCAAACTGTACAATGTCTTGATAATTTACTGATCAAACTGTATAATTTCTTGATAAGTTACCGATCAAACTGTAGAATGTCTTGATAAGTGACTGATTACACTGTAAAATGTCTTGATATGTGACTGATCAAACTGTAGAATGTCTTGATAAGTTACTGTCAAACTGTATAATTTCTTGATAAGTTACTGATCACATTATAGAATGTCATGATAGGTTACTAACCACGCTGAAGTAGGTCTTAATAAGTTACTGATCACACTGCAGAATGTCTTGATACGTTACTGAGCACACTGTAGAATGTCTTGATACGTTACTGATCACACTGTAGTAGGTGTTGATAAGTGACTGATCACACTGTAGACTGTCTTGATACGTTACTGATAACACTGTAGTAGGTGTTGATAAGTGACTGATCACACTGTAGAATGTCTTGATACGTTACTGAGCACACGGTAGTAGGTGTTGATAAGTGACTGATCACACTGTAGACTGTCTTGATACGTTACTGAGCACACTGTAGAATGTCTTGATACGTTACTGAGCACACTGTAGAATGTCTTGATACGTTAGTGAGCACACTGCAGAATGTCTTGATACGTTACTGATAACACTGTAGTATGTCTTGATACGTTACTGATCACACTGTAGTAGGTGTTGATAAGTGACTGATCACACTGTAGACTGTCTTGATACGTTACTGATAACACTGTAGAATGTCTTGATACGTTACTGAGCACACGGTAGTAGGTGTTGATAAGTGACTGATCACACTGTAGACTGTCTTGATACGTTACTGAGCACACTGTAGAATGTCTTGATACGTTACTGAGCACACTGTAGAATGTCTTGATACGTTACTGAGCACACTGCAGAATGTCTTGATACGTTACTGATAACACTGTAGTATGTCTTGATACGTTACCGATCACACTGTAGTAGGTGTTGATAAGTGACTGATCACACTGTAGAATGTCTTGATACGTTACTGAGCACACTGTAGTAGGTGTTGATAAGTGACTGATCACACTGTAGAATGTCTTGATACGTTACTGAGCACACTGTAGAATGTCTTGATACGTTACTGAGCACACTGTAGAATGTCTTGATACGTTACTGAGCACACTGCAGAATGTGTTGTGACGTTACTGATCACACTGTAGTAGGTGTTGATAAGTGACTGATCACACTGTAGACTGTCTTGATACGTTACTGATAACACTGTAGAATGTCTTGACAAGTTACTGATCACACTGTAGAAGGTCTTGATAAGTTACTTATCACAGTGAAGCAGGTCTTGATTAGTTAATCATCTAAGTTTGGTAGGTCTGTGTTAGTCACATAATTTCGTATATAAAGAGGATAACATGTACATTTCAGACAAAGAAAGGAAAAAGAGAGACCCGAATAAAAGCAGTTAAATCATAGATAAAACACTCAGATGAATATAAAATTGATTAATTCGAAAACAATGGTGTTTATGTATTTAGCTTAAATCGCGCACCAGAAAATATGAACAGAAGGAAGGAAAATCCCGTTTAACGATCGTTTTGATAAACTAGTCTTAACAATCAAAATTGGAAATGTATGTCTTGAGACATCTTCAAAAAGGAAATGTTTCATTGTCCAAAATTGGAAAAAAAAAAGAATTCCGACGACACTCTCTTATTTGATTTGCTATGGAATGTGGAAGACGGACTATTCGTCAAGCATGAAGATATAGATAGTGTCGGAAAGCTCTCAAAATCTCTTAAGTGCTTCCTCTCTCGTTCAAGAACCTTGCTCTAAATGTACCTATGTATCTGATCGTTTACCTCTCGACGACAAACGTAACTATCCTTGCTCCTGGTATGTTTCTACCAGGGACGAAAAAAAACGCACTTGACGAAGTTAATCAAACAGAGAGACAGACACTCAGATAAACAGGCAAACAGGCAGTCAAGTAGGACGAAAGTCTTATACAGACAGAAGTAAGAAAACCAATTATACATCGAGAAGCGGTTAAATCAGCAGGAATAGATATATACACCCTATATCAACGACACCGGAAATAGCTACCAAGCAAAGCGAGAAGAATCGGCCGCTGAGTTGATGACAGGTTGGTAATTTGCATTTTGTATGGAAAGCATGCACTTTGTGACATTGTTATTTGCTTTACAACTTGGACAGAAGACACTCCGACTTCGATATCGTATCTGATCCCCTTAAAACCATTTCTAAATACCTTTTGTGGCTAACAAATCCTGACCTAGTACCGCCATAACAACAATGGAAATTGACAAAACGAACTCGATTTATCTTTTCAAATCCCCTGACGGACAATTTTGCACTTTATTTTGCTCCCTTGTGACATACTGAACATATACATAGAAGTTGGATATATATATATTACAAACGAAAACGCCTGTAAACTCCATTAGAAAAAAGTGGTGGGTGTACGGCGAATAGGTCTGTCTCTAAGAAATAGTGTACGGCGTATATGTTGAAGGGTGTACGGCGTTAAGCATTGGCACTAAAATTAGTGTCTATGATACAGAGCTATTTGTCCGCTTTCAAGTCACCGAGAACTGATGAAAATATGTTTCCTTAATACTTGCATAAAGTGTTGTCCCAAATAGGCAGTTAAAAGTCATACAGACTGACCATTGAAGACACATGTTTAGTGCTGCAGGAATGTTTATTCACCACATGCTGATATGGAAGTGGAATGTGTCAGCATGTAGGGACAATACACTTTCCTTCTGGTTGAAACTTTTTATCTACAGCATATTCCGATTTCCAGTCGTCTTTGTGTCCCCGATATTGATGTGTAAAATGCCTTCCTGGATCAGAATGCACGGACGATACATGCTGATTCGAAATAACATTTTTTTTCAATTGTGAGTTCTGTGCCCCATCATAATTTCGTCTGAAATAAATTTAGAATGTCCATTGGTTATAATGAATGCACTGAAATAGAGTCCCCCTACATCAAATCCACCCTTGATGTCTTCTCCTTTTCAGTTCACCATAGACAAATCGCTCGAGATTTGCATTCACAGCCAACATGGGTGCGAGTGTGGGTATTCGACAAAGGACAGACAATATTTCAACAACACTGTAAAAGATGTAATAATTATCTAGCCCATCAACGAGTACATCGGCTAAAAATGTCACCACGCCTTCTGTTCATCATAGGACGTTTTTATGTGACAATTGTTGAAGGAATATCGTGCAGGCTATAGGACTTTCGTTGCATTTTAAAGATAATCATGACCAGCAATATAAACACAAATTTGCTTGTTATTATGAAAGTTGAACTACTCACCAGGGCGTATGGGTCAGTCTTTGGCTAAGTCTTTTCATGCAAGTTGGTATATCAATAACAAATGATTTGTACCCTCACACATGTATTACTTCCTAAGAGGATGGGTGCAAACTGTATTTATATGAGTAGGGTCATTATGTTAGGCCACTGACCAATCCCGACATGTATGGCTTTGATGTAAAGAAGATTTATCCGATTTGTACGCCGAAAAGCTTCCTATAAGTTTTGCGTGCATCTTTGAATAGTCAACCATACTGTTTAATTCCTTGTAATATTTATGTAATCTTAAATGATATGCATTATGCAATTTGTGTGAAACAAAAAATATTGTTGAAGGCAGTGTTAAACTGAAGAATAACGGTACATGTTCTTTGATATATATTATCAGAATATGAGTCATCAGTCATTCCTGGAACAATTGCGACTATTTTTTTTTTAAAAATAATTACAGTGTTGTATGCCCCTGAAACATTAGTACTGGAGCACATAGGGTTAATTCTTTTGCACAAACACATTGCCATATACCTAATTTCCATTTGTATCATTTGTTGCTTTTTGTTTTTCGTTTTTAGTAAATCCTCGTTTGAAGTAATTATGTATTAAACTAGAGACCAAAGAGGGGCCTCCGCGGCCTAGTGGTTAGAGTACAGAACTTGAAATCACATGGCCCCTCTCCGCGTGGGTTCAAATCCTGAGAGGGGTTTGGATTTGCATGAGAGGCAGTGTCCGACTGACTTACGGAATGCCGATGGTTCTACCCGCCTTGACCAGCCCTTGTGGGCAGTTGAGTATGGGGTCTTCCTCCATCATTAAGAGTCGGGCATCGCTACATAACTGAAATAATGTTGATGTGATGAAAAACCCATATATATAGAGACCAAAAAATTATACTTTTATGTTGATTTGTGTGTGAAGCTAGTATTTTTCTAGTATCAGTATACATGTACGTGTAGTTTGTGTTCACTTTTAATAATGATTCAAGCTAGGAGGAGTTTGACCATTCTTATAACTTTATTTATTCTTTAAATCCTGTGTTCTGAGTGGAATGCGTTTATGCTGTACATTCAAAGCACGAACAATTAAATGCACGTACTTTCATTATGATAGGCATCCCTTTTTTGGAAATCTGCCAATCAGTAAGACATGGGGATACTAACGCTTGTATAAAGGATCAAAACAGCATGGTCGTCCAACAAAATGATTGTCTTTGTATATAATCACCATGGTATTCACATTGAATTACGGTCCAAACCGTTTCTATCATTCACTGAATTGAGTTTCGCTTTGAGGCACTTTTTCAAAATGGTTTCAGTCATATTAAGCTCGTCAGAGTACCAACTTTGTGTTTCCCTACCAGTGCTGCACAGTACTCTTTCCGAGTCATTGACTGTTTTACTATATCAACATGAACGGTCAGTGGTTAAAGATGGATAGGTCGTGTCTAATTGATTTGATGAATTGTCGTAAATGTACCCAAGTCGTGTATTGAACTCATGACCCCTGTATTCGAAGTCAGACACGTTAGAGCATATGACCCTCGGCTCCATCATTCGTAAACGGCTATGCAACACTTAGATATCCAAACATGGGGACAAGGATCAATATGATGAATTTCTCCAACAGAAAGTACTTGTCAATCCCTGAAAGGGGTAGATCTATAATTAATAGGTGCAAAAGTGTAATTGAAATACAATTATGAGATATTACCTTACATGCAGAACAGGTCAACACATTCCTAACTAGAAAAATCGGAACGCATGTCTTCCGGAAGTAATTAAAAAATATAAGATGCAACAGACAACAGCGCACCAAACACTCGCTGTCAGATCGGAGTACCTCACAAGATCCGTGCTGTTTAACTTGTATCAAAAAGCAATTGCCTTAAATTTGTAAAATGTGATTAAGTTATTAACGCAGGATAGTCCCTGTCCTGTTCTCTTACGTTCAATGAAAGTCACTGAAAGGTGCATTTAAAAACCTGTTTTTCTCAGAAGTACAAACGAGCTATTCGCCGTACAGGTTATTTCTATAAAAACGCTATTAGCCCTACACCACTACAGCTATTCGCCGTACACCACCACAAATGCTAAATTTGGAATAAATCCTGTAACAGTCTACACAGAGTGATAATTTTTGGAACATAGAATTGGGCGTAAATGAGCCTTAAATTGGCAGCTCATCCGTGTTTGTATTTGTGTATTTGTCCATAAAAAGGATCCAAATGTCAAGCAAAGTTGCCTTTCCATCGGTACCAGGCACTCATTTTACATGTCAAATTCAACGATTTTGCGACTTATGTCTACATTTTGAACTCAATAGCATGCGTAAATACTTGTTGGTTCGTTTAAAGTTTTCTACAGCAGTCAACTTTTTACGAATTTAGATAAAAATGACTAAATTCCACACCTGTATCGTTTGTTTAAAGGGTATTCTTCGCTGCGCTTGGTAGCTATTTCCGGTATCGTTGATATAGGGTGATAAAGATAATGTTGCTGATGACATAACAGTGTCACTACTTAGCCTATCCAAAAGCATCCAGACAAAACACCATCATTTCTTCATTATTTCTATACTTAAATATGATCTATAGTAATGCTTATAGTGCGATAAGGCAAGGGGTTTGGCCTTCCAATCAGGTAATGGCTGATCAATCGATTTCATCTTGGTAGCTATTACATGTATGGACGTATATATTTTCCGGTTACCATGAGGTTCAACAGTGCGTATAACACATCATTACTAAACGTGTGCATTGACAAGCTACACTATCTGTCCCAAATCTTTGGTCACTGACACTTTAAATACGGTTTCCGTTGAGTGCACTTTAGACGCTCGTTTGCCACATCATTGGGTTGATTTTAAACAGCTTATAATACAATAGTAATCTGACAACACCTTGGGACTCGTTTGATAATAAATACTAGTAGTATACAAGCTCCTAGACGAGCTATTTTCATAGTTCAAAATATTTTACCACTGATACTATGCATATTTCTTACGTTGATCGAAGCATCTTTGTGCACTTTAAATGCTCTTTGCCTTATCATTGGGATAAGTTGATAAAAGATGATGGTACAATCATCAACAGACACGTGGGATTGGAGCCCTCAAATCCTTGTTGGTATATGATACCAGTAATTTGTGTTTATGGTGTTCTATGGTAATCCTATTATGTACATGTGTTGCCTTTAGATGTGGTTTTGTAGTAAGAGACGATTTTTAAAGAAATACAAGACCCTTTTCCATTATGAGTGTTGATATCTTGCTTGAATTTGCATTTAGTTCGATGTTAATTTGCTATAGTAAAAACCTTAAACCGTTTCGGCTGCGAGCATCTAAAGGATAGACAACTGAATCTAAATCCGGCCCTGATTAATCATAGACATTTTCACTTGACTTTCGAGCTACGGAAGTTAAGTGGTTCAGTCTGTGTTTGTCCTGGATGGGATATCATTACCTCTCAGACACGACGTTCAACCAAATATCAGTCACACGACATTACGACGTCGTATCTAGAAATGAGACATTTATTTCTCTTTTCGATACTATAATTGCCTCATAATGTCATACATTGTATATGAAAATGCTTGGCACCATAATTCAATTGTCATCTTAATGTAACTTGAATTTGGGTCTAGATCAGTTCTGGTAATGTTTATACCTGTTGTAGGTAACGAATAAAAACAAATTCCTAAAACTGCCAAAAAGAAACAAAACGGACACCTACACATATTATGCAATGTAATTAGAGTATCAAGAGGTTTTATTAATATAAAACAACTAATCTAACAGCATCTCATGAGGTCCCATGTAGATTGTATAAGCATTATTTTCATATGATTGTTAAACAAAGGAATATATGAAGCTGGTCATAATCTCATGACCCAGAGAATGGAAACTTGTTGTGTCTACAGACTGTGTGATCTAAGCGGATCTTACCCGACAGAAGTGAAAAAAGAATAGAAATAATACACTGCTACCTTTTATAACAATATCCAAGTTAACACTTTATAAAGTGAAAAATAGATTTTAATGCAAGGGATATATTTTTTTCTTCTATTTTTGGGTGTGTGTGTGTGGGGGGGGGGGGGGATAATGGTTTCGTAGCGTGAGATACACGCCAAAGATCCTCATTAAACATCTTGGAGTGTGCAATATTTGGAATCTGATCAGATTCAACAATATCATAAATATTGACTGAATTCAGTTTTTATCTGTAACTGTTCACTTAGTATCATCAAGTTGGATTTAGATCAACAGTTTCCAGAAACTGTTCAGTTTGATTGAATGCCTCCGGTAAAGCATGCATGAAGTCAATGGCAAAACCATGAAATACTTGCAGATATTTCATCAAAGACTGTTTTATTTAAAATATAAGTCAGTCAAACATGCTGCTGCGATTTAAGAATGTGAATCTAACCCTTTCATCAGTTTGACACACAGCTAAGAAAGGATTTGCAAATGTGGGGTTTAGCAACAGTGACATATTTTGAATGCACTGGCTAATGCCAGATCATATGCTTGGTTGCAGGAACACATGTATTTGGTTTTAAAATAGATAAGATTTTGACCTTGGACTTAATGGGACACATCTTTTTTATCAAAATCAATGCCCTTCTTTAAAATTCCAAATTCCAAATTATTAGAATTACTCCTTTGTAATTTTAATACAAAAGTTATAACGGTATCAAACATATTTGTGTTGAGTATCATACAAATGACACTGTATAGTATTTATGTTCCTCTGAATAAAAGGCTTGTTGTATGTTGTATATTGCTATCAGATCTTGTCTCAATAAGTGGTAGTGTAACCAAACCTTAGCTGTATGTCCTGAAAATGTTTATCACAATAACTTTTGTATTTTCAAAATGGCGTCTGGCCGCCATCTTGATTTTTGTCAACAAAGAGTGGTCAAAATTGAAAAAAAAAACACATCATAAATGAACTTCCCATACCCCAAAACCACAGAAAGGACACCACCTTACATGCCACACTTTCATTTAAAGGTGTCGTGTAGAAAACCAATGATGCTGACCGGCGGCCATTTTTTATTTATGCAAATTGCCCAAAGTTGCCAGAGTGGCAACCTCGCTCAGTTTAATGCAGGACCCATATAGACTAAGAATCAGCAATAAAACTTCATATTATCAATAATTTCTAGGTTCCGAAAACTTCGCCTCGACTATAAGCCTACCCTACGGTAGCGATGGAAAGATCGCTGTGACGTCGCCGGGGAGAAATCAACACAGAAATAAATAAAAAGGAATTACAATTAACTGGGTTATAGGGTTAAATTCTTTATCATAACATCGTTAAGAAAAAAAGAAACTTAACTATATTAACCTTTTACTCCATTAGGAATAATGTGACGGGTACAAATTGAAAGCATCAATAGACAACACATATATACATTATGAAAAATCAGTTTCTTTTTTAAATTGAAAAGAAAACATTGTGACAAAAGGAGAAATCGCTCGTTACAAGCAATTTCTTCTTTTGTCACAAGGGCTTCTCAAGTTTTCTGCTGTAGGTGACAAATTTTGGAGTAACGGGTTAAACCCAAAACAACATTGCAATCTACATAACTGGGTAGTGCAGTTTTCTTTTTCCAAATATGGTATGGCAGATTCTTGGCATGCAATTGACAGCCGCGGAAGACGTTGTTTATGTCGAATTTCAAAATACTGAGCAGCAGTTTTATGCCATTCGCCGATCATACCCGTAGAGGCGTGGTTTGCCAGCGTCAAATAGAGCGCTCTATGGAAATGTAGGTTAAACATTAAATTATATAGAGTCTAGATAATGAAATTTAAACGATATAGAAACCCCGTCAGTCGCTATCGCTCCTTCCTTGGGGTTTCTTTATCGTTTAAATTTCACTATCTAGCCTCTAACTTATATTCGACATTTTAGAAATTGGTATAGTCCGACCTAATGGGAAAAACCCGGGTTATTATCAGATAGATACGCAAATACGCGTAACATGCGTGTTATCAATACCAGGAACAAGATGGGGATTCCCCGCGTCTGTATTTTAATCAACAATGCGTGTGTTTTGACGGCCGTGTGGCCTGTTACCAACAGTATGATGAAGAAAATCAATAGGAGGTTTTCTTTCCTACACGATGCATACCCTCTAGGTGCATATGTTCTTGACAATCGCGTTATATGCTCCTGTCGCCCATGTGCCTTCACCAAACCGTTACCATGCCTTTACACGTCCAGTGCGTTGGCACAGACGTATAACATGTCTGTCCAGAGTGTTAAAGATTGTAGGTTCAATACCTGCACCGGGTCATACCAACGGCCATGGAAACATAAATACACAGTAGCAATGGCTTCTCTCGTGGCACTCTGGAAGACCGGAAGTAGCGTAACAACCGCAAAACTAGATCCAGGTCAACATAAGTAGTACCGGTCAAGATGAGGGCATACTGTAATATAACTTAAACATTGTTGAATGGAGGCATTTAACCACAGGTTCGACATAGACCACAAGACTAGATATATCTACCCAAAACAGGTTAGGGGTTCTGTGTAAGACAATAGCAAATCCTTCATTCTTGTGAAGGACTTGCTATAGTCTTACACTGACCCCTTGGTTAAACCATAATGAATAGCCGGATTCATTCCAGAGCACTATAATTGAATAATGAAAAGAACCGTTCACTGGTAGGATAGGCTTTTTGTGGGGAGAGGCTTTCGACTGATTTGCAGACTGCCGATGGCTCCAACTTAGTTAACCAGGCCAATGTTGGAAGATTTGGCTTATTCTCTTTTACGAGAGAGCAGGGTATTCCAGTTTGATTGAAACTTGTGTGAGAGTGATGTGCCCTTGCTATTGGCGGACATGATTTTTACCGCGGATACAACTCACGAAGAAAATAAATAATGGGAGTCGATATAACCACGTATAGAGCTAGAATTGGGACCTTCTCAATTCCAATTAAGGAAGGTAACATTGTACGAACGTTGGATATATCACGGATTGGCCTGGGAAACCACAATTGCAGCTTTAGACTTTTGCTTTGTCTGTCAGCCATTTTGTTGACATGCGGGGATATAGAATCCAATCCCGGACCCGAAACATCGACGCGCACTTTACGTGCAAACCGACAAACAACCCTTTCCTTCGACGGACTATCCCTACCAGCAAATAATACAGGGGTATTCCCAGATTCATGGTGTGATTCTGTTATAATACCAATATTTAAATCTGGTTCAAAAGCAGACCCAAATAATTATAGAGGGATTTCCTTATTAAATGTGTTATATAAGATATTTTCGTCTATTATAAATGATCGTCTTACACGTTGGTCAGTAGAATATAATATTTTAGATGAGTGCCAATCTGGTTTTAGAGCAGGTTATTCAGCGATTGACAATTCTTTTTGTTTACAAAGTATGATACAAAAATATTTATCACGTAAAGGAGGGCGATTTTATGTTTTATATGTTGAGTTTCAAAAAGCCTTTGACACACTTAACCATACTAAACTGTTTACATGTCTTAACAAAAAAGGGATACAGGGTAATTTATTTCGCATCCTAGTATCAATGTATGCTAATATCCGAGCACATGTCAAAGTTGATTCGAAATTGACTCCATCCATACTTTGTAATACTGGTTTGAAACAAGGGGATTTGAGTTCACCTATAATTTTTAATATATACATAAACGAATTAAGTAAAATTATCAGAGAAACGTGTAGAGGTGGTATTTTTATTACACCTGACATTCCAAATATTTTCTGTCTAATGTTTGCATACGACGTAGCTAACTGTGCTGATTCTGTTATAAATCTTCAGTTGCAACTTAACACTATTGATTCATTTTGTAAAGAAACAGGTATGATCGTTAATCTTAAGAAATCAGAAATCATTGTTTTTAGAAATGGGGGTCAACTTCGACGTAATGAAAAATGGACATATAGGAAAAACAGAATCAGAGTAATTTCCACTTATAAATTTATGGGTCCTATCTTTACACCGAAATTGTCATGGTCCTCCGCTACAAAGAAACTTGCAAATCAAGCACGAAAATCGGTATATCAAATTAAACAATTTCAAAGTCATTTTGGGAAGTTAATGCATAATGACTTCTTTAAGATTTTCGATTCCATGGTCACTCCTATCTTAACATATGGTGCTGAACTTTGGGGTTTTGAATCTAATAAACATATAGAACAGGTCCATTCTAAATTTTGTAAAGATTATTTAGGTGTTAATACCTTTGCCAACGACTCAATGGCTTTAGGTTAATGCGGAAGATTCCCTATTGCAGTAAATTACCATATGAAATTTGTAAGATATTGGGTAAGACTTATTGAAATGGAAAACCATAGATACCCAAAACAATGTTATTTAATGCTTAAAACACAAGATTAAGTTGGTAGAAATAATTGGGTCACAAAAGTACGAGAATTTCTTTTTTCACAGGGTTTTGGTTTTATTTGGATTTCACAAGAAATAGGGGACTCAAACCAATTTTGTAAACTTTTTAAACAGAGAGTAACGGACTGTTCTTTACAAACGTGGCATAGTGACATAAGTAACTCAACAAGATGTGACTTTTATAGAAATTTTAAATCACTTTTGAATGTAGAACGATATATTAATTCTGACATCAAACCTTATTATAAACGTGCCTTAGCTCGTTTTGATGCTCAAGTCATAAGCTTAACATTGAAATTGGTAGACATTATAACGTTGATAGAAATGACAGGGTTTGTCTATACTGTTTTCTCAACAAAGATATTTTGATTGTTGAGGACGAATACCATGCATTTTTTATATGTGAAAAGTTTGGAGACATTAGACATATCTATTTATATAATTGGTATAAAGCTCGTCCAAACTTAGATAATTTTTACAATCTTTTTAAATGTAATGACGAAATAACATTGAAAAACCTAGCTTTCTTTGTATCAAAATTACTAGAGCACATTTCCACTTGATTTCCTTTTATCTTTAAAACATAAGAGGAAATAATATATTGATGATAGTGTAGGGCATATCTGATTTTGATTTGTATTTTGTAATATGTATATGTATTGTGGGCCGGAGGCCTTTTTACTGAAATAAAATTGTATAAAAAAAAATTGTTAATGCGATGTTAAAGCGCAATACAACCATAAAAACGCCGTCACAATAAAGCAACTCCTTGTTTGAAAGTAGTTGACTCAAAAAATCATTAGCCAGGTCTGTTAACTGTTGTTGTATATGGGTTCATTATAAGATAACAAATCAAACTAATCACCCAGGTACAATCGTGTATATTGAATTAAGATATGTGCATTGTGTGATGGTAACAGAGAGATAAACTCTTTACCACACAGACATTGCACTATCCGGCTATTAGGACAAAATTGTCGAAATGGTAGAAAGAAGGGAAGATTTTTTTTATAAACTTTAGACATAATGTACTTTAAGAAACGTCTGTTATTCAAATGTAAAAATAAAATGTCTTCATAAAGTTTCCGTTTGCTTATAATGGCTTTTATTCGTGTGTACGTGCTGTCCTTTGTTGTAATAATTTGAGAAATGATTGCAAAACATTTTATTGATTGCATTGTATTGTCTGTTGATATTGTGCGGAATTCAATTCAGATCATGCGCATATGCTTATATCATGTTTATTGATTTGATTTAGCTTTATTATTAATCTCACTCTATTTAGAATGATCCATATAACCGATCATTTAAAGGTGTGTTATTGTCTATTTACTTCAAACGGAAACACTATTCCGATTGTTTCAAAAATTGGAAAACACGCAATATTGTCCTGAGCAACCAACAGTAAACAATGCACAGACACAGTAAAAGACCGTATCTTCCTAATACAGGCTGTCACTATAAGCTTTCTATGTTTTGCATCTTGTTTAAATTTGAAAGCCGTATTACATTAGCAAGCTTCGATACATGAACCACGAGCTGGTTCGATTGATGAGGCATAGGGACATCGATAGGCGAAAGGACGGCGTTATATGACTTACGTTCTGTTGAAAGTGCCCTTAAAGCCCAATCCTAACAATATATTCGTCTGTCTCGTTCTGTCGTCATCATTAAATGCAATTCTGACTTTAACGCCTATCCTGATCCTTAACCCATTACCAAACAATAACGACATTTAACCACTTTGTTGCAGACGACTCTGGAAAACATTATGGGCAAAGGAGAAATTGCTCGTGACGAGCAATTTTTCCTTTTCCCTCTATTTTTTTTTGTCCAGTTAGGAGATTATTTTTCAATTCAGTCACATTTTGAAATATCGTCTGCAAACTTTTTCAATTTGGGACCGTCAAAAGTTTGCCGTTTGGTGAAGGGTTAAATAAATGCAATGCTAAAGTCTATTACAAAGTCAATCTGAACACATCGGGTTTATCCAATGAAAACACCTCTGAAATAATAGGGATGACGCCATATTGTTTCCCGCGAGAATGATGTCACTTTACTTTCGTTTTTAAAAATAGATCTTAAATGTGAAATCTAAAAAGTCGTTAAATTTGATCGAGGAAACAACTATACATGTCACAACAACAATTTCGCCATTTGGTATGAGTTACTGATAAAAAGTGATTAAAAAGGATGTCCAACACTTCCATACACATTGAACTATTTAACGTGCACGCTTAGAAAATGAGTTAATTGGCGGATGCCGATTTACCCGAAAAATTGTAACCCTACACTTATATCCGAGGTGTATTTCACAGCTCACGGATATACCCGAGTAGTTCCGATTGTTACAAAGTATAACGGATATCGGGCCTTGCAACAGCAATAACCGCTGTCCAAGGCCATCCAATGTTGTCCACAAAATGTAAACTTTAAATGGCTGACCATTTCGGGCACAACTAAAGACCGCATGAAAGGTTTTGCGTCCGACATTCTCTTGAACCATTTCACATGGAAAACCATAGCAACCAGTACATGGCAACGGACAGTTTACCTTAACGACATCCAGTCGCGGATTTATTGCTGATCGATTTATATACATATTATAAACAACAACTACGTTTCACCACCGCAAGTACAGAACACCTGTCGTTTATCAGACAAGTTATTAATCACACGGAATTTGTTGGTTGTTTTACAATCGTATTCACAGGTTAAACAGATAAGACAATTTTCATTGATTGCAATTCAGACAATGGCGGTTTTCACATCATCTGTTTTGCACACTTATCTTGATTGGTTTTACATCGCGTCAATACTGGTCCAGCTATTCTTCAGTTATGTCGTAATCCTGGCTCTAAATGATGAAAAACACCACACGCCTGACTACACACCAGGGCAGGTCAACCGTGAAACCACCATCTTTATTCTTTAACCCACGTGTTATATACGTTAATGACAACTATGATTTTCCAAAGGGAATTTTACCCTCAATCTAGCGTGTGTATTTTAAATGTTGCTCGTTTAGTATTACGTGACAAATAACTATCTGTTACCATTGTAGCCGTCATTCTATATTACTGTCTCTGTCTCTGTATTATACTAGGCCATTCAATCTAGCCGAAAAAACGCCCGACCAAGACAAAATTGCAAAAGAATTTCTGAATGTTATGTGCGAAACTAGACATAGATAATAGCTCATTGCAAAAAGTTGCATGTTATAGTAGGTGGGGAAAGTTACATAAAAGCGATTTAAACCTGTCCTTTTTTGGGCAAAATCAAATGGCCAGTATGGTACACCACAGTAGTCCTTTATGACGTAGAATCGTGAAACGGCATCACTGTGACGTCATTTTGGCTAACATAAAGGTAACCACGTGTATTTACACGATCAAATATTACAGATTTTCGTTCGTCTTTCATTGAATAGATGCTTATGTTGCAAAAAAATGCAAAAAATATGAACATTGTAACAAAACATATAAGGAAATAAGTGAAACAATCAATAATTTAATGAAATAACGCAGGTATCGCCCAATTTCATGAAAGTACGGAAGGCCATTTCTGTCATAATTTTTCTGATTCTTCAATTACTTTCGTGGATACCATCTCGTTGATTTTAAATCCTTTTAAGACTCTGTATTCAGCTTACAGTAACTATTGCAACCCATCTTTTTAATATGTTCGCTATGTGATATCTAGTATGTAAATTATTTGCATAATTTTTTAGAATTTACAGATATAGCTTTAACATAGGTTTTCTCATTTGACAGAAAACATGGTTCTTAAAAAAGGTTTAAAATATCTTTAGACATTGGTTCGTTTAAACGAACTAACTCAAAGGAACACAGTTTTGATAACCATAAGAATATTAGAATCAGCATTTTCAAGTGTGTCAATATTCAATTAACCTTCGGCATTGATCTACGTGAAACTTTTATGATTGGATATCATAATCGATTATCTCATGCTTCACTAAGATTTGTTTGTTATTTTAAAAGTAGAATTCTTTTCATTCAACTGCGCTTGGAAAACTGGAAAAGAAAGAAAAAAATACTTTGTAATGAAAAACGGAAGTGGGACTACACAAAAATTAATATAATCTGACCAAAGTTACTATTTATAAGACAAAGCAAAGCTTTAGTCTCTATTCTAAGTGAATTTTAGTGTAAATTTATGAACGTAAAGGTGTTCAGATCTTGCTTAATTTCAGCAATCATAAAAAGTTATCCGTTGGTTGAATATTGACAAGCTTGGAAGAAGCTTCATCAAGCTTGACTATACATTGCTAATTATATCTTAAGATATCCACTTCCGATTAAGCATTCATTTATTGGACAGTCAACTGAAAGCACTCCTTATCCGCAAGAAATATAACCATGGCAGCAGTATTCCAAACTAAATATTCTTGACGTTTTGTCACAGATCTTATTGCAAAAAAATTGCCCCCCTGTACGAATGTTATGTTTTGGTATTTCAACAGTTTTACAAGTTAGTGTATAAAGACGAATGCTTTGATACTTAGCTCTTTCAATATATTCACAATTTTTTATGAAAACCAAGTCCCATAAGAAGTTGATATTCTGTCCTCGGGATATCTGCTAAATATGTGACTTAAAAACTATTGTCACGATCCATACAGTTACATTAAAGACATTGCTGTTAAGAGAGAATTTACCTTTCCACATTGCAACTACCGAAATACATGTTACATCGTCACATTGTTATGAATGCAAAAAGTGAGAGCGTGATTCAACAATGAATGCAATTCTTGTATAAGTCAAAGATGCATATAACACAGAGTAAACGCCGATAAAAATCAAACACTAAACAATAATTTGATGGTGATGGTTCTAGATATTTAAGACAACAGACTTCGACAGTTCTGTAAATAAATTTAAAAACATCAAAGTCATCGATTTTGTATATCATTTATCTTTAACGCTTCACCGTGATTTGTATGTTATTTGTTAAATGGCACTCTTCCCTCAATTATGAAAGGTAAGTTGAAGAACAAAAAAAGACGTTGTAATGAAAAGCTGAAGTAAGGCTAAACAAAAGTTAATGTAAATCTGATTGTAGTTGCAAGTTATGAAAACAAAGCAAATCTTGAGGTTTATTTTATAAGTGATCAGTAGCGTATAATGATCATAAAGGTGTTCAGAAACTTATTCAATTTCGGCAAATTTAAGAAGTTTCCCTTGGATCAATGCTGAATTTTATTTGAATATTGATATATTTGATTTCGATGGAAAATGCTGATTCTTATAGTTATCAGGATTGTGCTCATCTGAGTTAAATCATTATTCATATCCCCATAGTTTGTGATCATATTACAGGGAACCAGTTTATAATTCTGGCTCTTTTTCCGGGAATTTATCAGGAAATCTGGGAAACAATTAGTTAAGAAAAACATTGACGTTCAGCTACATCTTTGAATGAATGTACAGTTAAGGTGACGTTTTATTTTAAGAACCAAAGCACCTCTGCTTAGCAGACCTAAGAAGGAGCCTGTCATTGAAAGATTTAACCCTTTACGGTATATAGCGCCGTTCGCCGCCTTATCGATTACCGTATAAAACCCTTTTCGCCGTTATACCTATTACCGCATAAAACCTATTTTGACGTTCTATCGATGACCGCATAGAACGCTTTTTGACAGCCGAAAAATTGATTCAACTTTAGCTCTTAATAACACATCTTTGCACACACGTCATTTTCTCCAAAGTTTTTTTCCCTCTTAAATAAATATGTCTTCTTTCATTTCCGATGATAAAATTATAGGGTCAAAGTTTAAACTTTTGCTCAAGAGAAAATCTTTTGATAATGGTCTCACGACACGCTTATGGAAATAACGCTATCAAATTGAGATGAAGGGAATCCAAATTACCAATCCAATTAATGAGAAGTCTTCCTGTCATAAAAGATCAAAACACTGCCGATTTGTAAAGACTCGATAAGGATTTCATGCAATTCTTTAGTAACTTAACACATTTCTAAAAATACTATCCAATTAAAACGAGAGCATACGGCACGCGACCTGTAAAGGATGTTTATGACACGGAGCTATTGTTCAAAGTTTAAAGGCGATTGAAAATCGAGCCGTCAAATAATTGACGTTATAAAGACGGCCTTTTTAAAATATTTAGCCAATTTGGTGTTTCCGATCGCAAGTCAGATATCAATGTAGATTCAGAGCAGTAATTTGATCGTTTTTTTAAGCCTGAAGATGATGAAATGATGATAAATATTACCAAATCACGGACAAGCAAATTAGATCATTCCTCCGACTTTGACTACAACTACGAGCTTCTGGTAAATTCATCACCCATGGACACGTATTTTACGGAACTATTAGCATGTTTCGTTGCCAAAATGAGTTGATTTTTACTGTTTTACATTTATTAGAAGGACCAGGTTTAACTTCTATACAAAGCAATATTGCGTTAAAAAACATTCTTTTCTTCATTTTGGAAACGGTTTGAATGGGAATTGAAGTAAAACGATTCAGCTTTGTTGAGAAATATGCAAAGACAAAGTATGTATCTCGAGTCATGAATGGTATTTTTCGGCAACAAAATTCCCTGCAATTGATGACAAAACAGAAAAACAAATTAGGGATCTCTCAGGGAGAACATATAAGTCATATTATTACTTTTGATTTTGTATAATTCACACTGTAATATACATTTTCATTGTTTGTTAAATTTTCTACAACTTAATCCTGATATGAATGTATCACTAAATAAAGAAAAAAACATCAACTTAAAGGAAATTTTGTTCTCGTCGTCTTTTATTCTTTGAGAAAATCTATTAGATGAATGTAAAATGCATTAATTTGGGTTTGATTAACAGTACCCCAATCAATAACAATTATCGGAGATAATCCTGTGCAAATAGGTACCCAGGGTGACTAATTATGTATGCGTTAAAGGTCTTCGATAATCGGATGGTTTATACCTATGGTGTCACTGATAAGCCTTATCTCTATACCTTAAAGGGTTAAAATGAACCACGTCCAAAAGATTTTTCTTTAAAAGTACTATGCTATCTGTCAAATAAGAAAACTTTCTCAAAGTTATTTCTAAAGATTCTGTAAATATATGCAAATGAATGAAAGAACAAAAATCACAAAGCGAATATAAGCAGATGTGTTGATTAGTCATATAGTTACTGTTAGCCGAATACAAGGCCAGATCAGGATTTGAAATCAACAACATTATATTATTCTAAGAAAAAAGTTGAAACGGTGTTCAACGTCACAGAAGAAGACAAATGAAAAAAAAATGAAATCCACGAAAAGCATTGAATATACAGTGAATTTATGTTTTTAGCATTGTCACGCAAAATAACCTTTTAGTTGATAAAAAAGGAACAAAACTCCGTAATATTTGATCCTATATGGTACCACGTTCTAGCCATTTTGTTAGCCAAAATGACGTCATAATGATGACGTTTCTAAATATTTCGTCATGAAATACTCCTATGGTGTACGATATTGGCCAACTAATTTTGGTTCAAAATGCGGGGTTTAAAATCGTTTTTATATAACTTTCCCCACCTACTTCAACGTGCAACTTTTTGCATAGAGCTATCATGTATGTCTAGTTTCGCAAATAACATTTAGAAATTGTTTTGCAATTCTGTCTAGGTCGAATCGTATATTGAATGGCCTATACCCACATTTTCGCTATAAAACGCATGACTTGTATTTCTTCGATAACAAAGTCTAAGATAACGAACGAAGACAAATGATAACAGGATATATCCTTACTTCATACATTTACCCTCCATCCTTGTGAAAAATAACATAAAAGGATATAATGCAAGGGGGTTGCAATGTACTTGTTCCTTGCCTTTTCCACGACGTACAAGCAATCTTTCATATGCTCGCTTGAAACATGATTGACAATATTGAACCATCTCTAAACGAGCATATGTATTATCATTGCAGTCTGGATTAAAAAGAATTTTAGATGGCAAGCAACCTGTGTAAGGCGTTAATTGACGTTTGTCTTATATAACACGTTAAGTCACCAATATTTAGTGCGTTGTCACATTTCTACCAAAGGACTTACAAACAGTATATTATTTTCGTTTAGGGCAATTGGCATAAAGCTAACTTGAACTTACAGGAAAGAAAAAAGGGGAAATTAAAGGGTGTAATAAATCTTCCAACTGCTCTTCAGTTACCGGAAAAACTATTGAAGTGAAGTGAACGCCTTTATCCCTTATAGTGCTGGAACCGACTTCATGCTTATGCAAACAAGTTGGATCCAGGCTGGCTTGTGATATAACCTGTTTGCTACTCTGAGTATTTTTCCTCATCAAAATTAAGCAGATTTTTAAGGTTTTTGGAAAGCGGACGACACACTTTCTATTCAGAAAATTAATCAGCGTTCGAAGGGGTGATTGTCAATAATCACACAGGGAAAATATGAAGCAAGGTGGTGGATGCAATTGCTGGCTGAGTCACACCGGATATATTGTCCATACATTTAACCCCTAGTTCCGTGATACCATTTTATTGTATCTTTTACAGAAGATTTAATATACCATTATTACAAAAAGGATAAATTGCCCATGATGAGCAATTTATCCTTTTTGTCACAATAGTGTCTTGCCTATCTCATACAAAAAATGCAATTGATTCTTGATATTTTAGTCGCCCACTTTCAATTAAATCCAGCCCAAAATAACCATATCGAGAATGGGTTAGTTTTACATAGACTAATATATATCGTCTTTCGTGAACAAAACTGAACTTTTTTAACCAAGTTGTCAGATTATTGTTATTGAGACAGGCTTGGTGGTCTCCGGGCTGACTACCGTGATGCCGATGGTTTTAACTTATTTGACATGAGAGTCCGTGGACCATTGCACACGTTAAATCACTTGCCCCTCTCTCTGCGTGGGTTCAAATTTTGGTAGGGCTATTTTTTTATTTTCAATGAGCGGTAGTCTCGTGGCTGACTTACAGAATGCCGATGGTTCTAACTTACCTTACAGGGTCGACCGTGGACCATTGGTAACGGTACACATCGTTAGTCCTAAATCACTTACCAGCTCTCTTTGCTAGAGTTCAAATCTTTGTAGGGTTATTTTTATGTTTTTATTTTCAATGAGCGGTAGTCTCCTGGTGAATTTCGTGATATCGTTGGTTCTAACGTTTTTCTTTAGGGGGATGATTTACAGAATACTAATGGTTCTTCCCAGCTTGAACAGTCCTTATGGGCAAAATAAGCTTGAGTTTTCCATCTATTATGGACTAGACATTAGTTTAATCGAACTTCTATAGATTTGATAATAAACACAAAGACGCTCTTGATCCTGCACTGATTTGCAATTAAGCATGTGACCGTCCGTCTTCGGATAAAGAGTCTATTATGATAAATTAAATGTTTATGCGATGTTAAGACCCAATATAACACAAACAGTCTGAAGACTTCCCACTTCCTGAATCAGTGATATTACATACACACCCATATATAAAGGCGGGTGTTGGGATTTGTTTCCTTGTTCCAATAAAAACATTTTCCGTTCGTCATGTTTGTTTCCTACTAGGAAATTTAACTTGACTGGGCTTTTTCTTAAAAATACTTAACTGTTTAACCCTCATGTTTCCTTCATATAAGATATTCTTTAACGATCACATTTGTTTGTCGCAGCAAACGAATATCTTCAAGCATTTGAAACACATGTTGTGATCGTTTGTGGTATTTTGTACAAGCAATATCAATCAAAGGGAAACTTGTTCTTTAAGAGCATTTTTCCTTTTTGCCAAAATGGTTCAAATTGATGTATCTCAAAAAGGCTATTCTTCATTCATTACCAATATATACTTCTGCTCCTTTCATATTGGTTCTATCACAAAACCACATATGGTTTTGTATCTTATATCGCTTAACGTTACTCGAGTTTAAATCTCAGTTGGTCTTCTTCGATATCGATTCAAACTTTAGACTATATCGGTTTTTTTAATATTATCCTAAATGATCAGTGTTGTTATAGATAAATTATCATCCATGTTAATTGATTATATTTCCGTCTATCAATCTTAATAGCCGAGTTGGTATCAAGGGTGGCAAAATCCATTGTCCGTGTTGCTCAGCTGGCTCAAAAGCCATAACAGACAAGTGAATCTTTTACTGGAACTAACCATATACGGACAAGTGCAGGAAATGGTCTGGCATCGGAGACATTCAAGCCACAAGTCTTGGAATAATCGATTAAACTCTCTCGCACTTCCAGCGACAACAATAGCATTTTACAGTGCAGCATGGTGATTGGTTTGAATCTAGGCTGATCGCCGTTTACTATAGTGCTCAGCAATAAATATAAATATATAACGAAGATCATGTTACTATCAATAGCCCAAATGGCCCCATATCTTCATACTGCTTTCCAACATAATAAATTGTACCTCGTGACGGGAAAGGAATAGATGCTTTAACAGTTATCTAATAAATGCATGAAAACATACATACAAGTTTGGGATTTGAACCCGAAAACACAGAATAATTCAAAATTTGATCAGGGACCTAGCGATTTCGATGGTGCTTTATTGAAGATTGTTTAGGGTAGGCCGATACATAAGCATATTAAGATATTGTGTCTTTCTTGGCATTCAAAGGATTGAGATCTGACAAAGAGCTAAAATCACCGAATAAAAACCATTTTGTCATGGCTGACCTTCAACTATTGGAAATGTGCGTTCATTGTTTGCGATATAACCGGACAAAAACAACGTGTTTTGTTGAAAAAACTAGGTCGCACCTTCGTGCATTGTGATTCATTGAATACCCGAATGATCAGGTTTCAGAAATAGATAAAGACACGTCAAAATTACAAGTTGATTGGTTTAAATTGTAAGATGATTTTAAAAGCATTTCAGCTATAAAACGCTTATTGTTTAATATACCCATATACTTCATACTACATTTTCTACAGCTTCGTTGAACGTCGGTATCAATACTGGCCATGCAAGGGGCTCGAACCAAGTCCTCCGTATTTCCGATCTAACTCAAAACAAACAACTGAATCACCCGCATGTGCATGACTTGTTTAAACGCCATAAAGAGAGGTAACAATCGCGGTGTAACAATAGCATTTACGAAACTAGCAATCAGATACGCTATTGTATTTGTATAGGTAACAGGATATAGGTCAATAACTTCATTAAATCTTTAAACGTATTCTGACTCCTCTCAAGCAGTCATTTTTTGGTAGGACATGTTTGTTCTATCGTATTTAACATCGGGTCAACAATATTTGTATTGTGATGCATGGCTTATCATAGATAGGACGAAGACCATACACCTTACCTGTTCTTAAGCGATAGATAGACCTGTATAGACATGTACATACATATACACCGTTAGTCAGCCGCCAGACAGCTTCCTATGGAAAAAAACCTATAGATATCATTGTCGAGAATCGAACCCATGCTAATAAGGTTTATTGCATTCTAGACCAGTCATCTAACACCATTAACACAATGGAAGCTGCTTTCTCAGATGCGAGGAAATTTGGAAGTTAGAACTTAATTTCTTTAAACTGTGCAACATCTTCACTTTTGTATGGTACGCCATGGAGATTTGTAATTCGAGCAAAATTAGCTCACATTTGAGATTCTTAGAGCCTGTAGACAGTGAATCAATATGTTTAAGACTGACCCAAACTGAAAGAGGTTGCGGACGACATTTCAAAATTGTGTTAGGGAACCATTTTATATATGCCGTGGCTTTTAAACTTAAAGCAGGGCTATTTCAAACGATTCAATAAGGTTTATTTCGAACCAGGAAGTTTTGTACATATCTTTATGGTGTGGGGAATTTCAACCCCGTACATTCGGGCTTTTTGGCAAACATGCACTATTTCCCTTTATAACTTTAGTTTCCTTCTAAATTTCCAAATCTTTATGAATAAATCTATATGTCACATTAGCATATATTACCCTTGATCCACTAGAAAAAGTATGCTATATCTTAAGTGAATACCAAAACTACATACTTTAATCAAACATCATGAAAGATAAAACGAACAAAATTGAATCAGATATCGTCTATGGTCTTATTGATAGGTATGTTAGCAGATTGGAACTTGTTTATCAGGTAACGAGAGATTTCGAATCAAATAACACACACTTTCGCAGAAATCAATGTAAAAACTGAAAACGTAACCAGTTTCCCAAAACTATTACTCTTTATCCCTACTAGGTTCGTATGATTGAAGGCATTTTGTGTTTATTTACGTTTGCCATTATACGATGGCTTAAGTTGTCTGAAACAAAAGAAATACTTTGAAAGGTAACCTTTAAGACCGGCGTGGAGTTAGGAAGAAAAACAAACAAGTACTGTATTGACAAATGGACACCCGACACCGATGTTTACTTCTAGAGACGATATTGACGACTATATGACCGAATTATTTAAATGTTTCATGTTCATCAATACCTTGCCCCAGATCTGGTTTTACATCGCCTCAACAGTATTTCATTCATAAAGCGATAGCATGCTCTATAGAGGGTGGACACGAAGAATAAACTAACTGACCATAAGGATCTTTAAAGCTAGATAGAAGGCATTCCCGTTAGTTTGCGGGTTATCTTTGTCGAATACCACCGATGCAGATGCATGCGTTCAGATTGACTTCTGTCAGTCAACGGGATATCTTTGTCGAATACCACATAGTGTCGGTTTCGAGACCTGAGGATCGTGGGTTCGATTTTCTTGAGTCTATGGGTCCACACCACTAGGCCACGGACAACCGATCGGTAACCCTCGGTGATGTTGGCAGCCCACATTGACCAACCGGAATTTGCCGAAGAGTTCCCATTGGGCCACGGGAAACAATACTCTTTTACTTAGAAATTCCTGGGTATTTCGTGCCGAAACATCGTTTTATTAACATCATCGTCTGCAAACTATGCAAATTTGCAGTTTCGAGCGTAGGTCTGTTTTCGTGTGGGTTAATGTCGTTTTAAACAGATTATGAGTTATATATTGTTAACCGGATTCAAACCAATGCTATCCTTTAATGGCGTGAACATTGACCTCTTTGTCGGAAAGTTTTACCTGATACCCAATATTCCGTACACGAAAGCAGTGACTTCAAAATGTTGCATTTTGGTAAAGTCCAGCTTCGGAATCAAACCAGCAACCTACCACACACCGGTCCGAATTCGGCCGACCAACATGATCCGTGTGTAAAGTGTTAACTAATCGACAAAACAATTCTTAACTTAAACTTCGTAGATGCACACAACGAAGTCTAACATAGATGGGAGAGATACCCCTGAAGTATCAAAATTTGTTGAAGAAAAAGGGGTACCTTTTTCCCAAGAGATATTTCACTTCAATATTTGGACTGTAAAGCCCGACCAGGAAGTTTTCTCACGTAAAGATATAATGACATTCATTATTATTCAGTAGGGAATATTGCAACCGTACACATATCTTATTCTTTAATAGATATCTAAGATATTTTTCAAGCCTTAGCTTTATTGAATGTCTCTAATCCTGCATGTTCAGCACAAGATACACTGATAAGTTTGACATAAGAAAAAACCGTTCATCTGCAAAGCTCGTTACTCGAATAGATAACATTTCGTCCTTTTGATCATCGACTTTAAGACGAACAAGATATATTCTCAATTTACTACCCTGTAAAGACGGATTGTCGGGTTTTTGTGGTAAATCTACGACCCTCGCGTATTATTCTGAAACATTGGCGTCCGTATTGAGCAGGGAGACGTCATAAACACCATGTTTTTGCCTCCTTTTACTCTGGTCGCAAAAAACAAGATTGACTGTGATGTGAAATGGTGTGTTCATTCTCAACAAGACACGTTGTTAACCCTTCGAATGCTAGGTATTTCTTAAAATGGATTTTTGCTTCGTCTGCTTTCCAAAACCTTAAACATCTGTTTCATTTTGTTGAGGAAAGATACCAGAGTAGAAATCAGGTTAGATCACAGGCTGGATTTAATCTGTTTGCATAATCATGAAGTCGGTTCTAGCACTATAAGGGCTAAACTAATGACACACGCAAATCTTGCTGACATATGTGCCATTTTCAGTGAAAATAAGGCTGACCATTCGTAGGAACTAATCTGAATCAACTTGTTTTCGGTTATGATAGCTTCTCGATTATCCAAAATGTTTTTGAGGAAGGACGTCTGAGACTAATTTTCTCTCCTTAATAGTTCTAACTGCTGGTCGGTTACACCATACACATATATCGTCTGATTAAACATTTGCAACTTTGATATACGTTATGAATGGACTTTATATACACATTTAATCAATCAATTTTTAAAAAATAGAAAGAACGATTCATAGCTTCAAAACACCATATTCCGGTATTAACGGATTTTTGACAAACGCTTGAGACTGACCGTGCTGCCTAAGAAGCAATAGTTTGGAGATGGAGGAAAGCAACAACAATAGCTTGTTCGGTTTGGTAACCCACCTCACTGATCTAAGTGACTACTTTTGACATTTATGTGTACGAGGTGCTGTCAAAAAGTTCCCGGACTGTTTCTGCTTCAAGTATACTTGATGTCCTATTGAGCTAAAATTTGCCACAATGCCGTATCTATTCAATTTCTCTGGTCATAATGGGTATAAGTTTTTGATTGTACGGCTTTTAATTTCTTTCATTAATAGGTTTTACAAAACAGATACTTACATGTACCACACCCATTGAAGTAAAACTTGTCCTTTGTTATAGTGATAAATTACTTTAAAAGAAAATGGTATTTGACTAGTCTTTTCTAATGCTGCACGCAGTAATAAAAGTAAACGAGTCAAACGGATGATTTATTTTCCCTTGTTGACTAAGTCATACGGTTGTCCTTATTTGAGTATGGAAGTTGTCGAAAACCTGATTTACGTTACCTTGAAGATTAAACAAAAGGTCTGCCTTTGTTTGGATAAAGATGAATAAAATTATTTTGGGAAAATGAATCTTGAAAATTTATTACAGTATTAGTACGTCATGAAAAAAAATGTCCTTCACCTTTCATTTAGTAAGCATTTTTGGAGGTGATGTATAAAAAAAGGTAGATAAGAAATACCATATCCGGTGTATGCGATATAATTGGTCGGATGGATGGATAACCATAAAGCTTTCACGTCAAGATATTGATGATTTGACACCGTTTCATAAATAAAACCGCACAATTACATCGCAGCGACATTTTAATAATTCATGCTGTCTGAATCCAAATGCCAATGGAGACATGGGTGGACGACAATGCTGCTTTGCTTGGTCTCGAACGACCGGTCTTCTACGCACGAAGCGGGCGGTTTTACATCTATCTGTAATGATAGGCCAAACAAGAAAGCACTGAATGTAAAGTCTATTCCATGTAATTCGTTCATCATTTGAATTTTGTTGAAGTCAAAGGTGAACAACATCATACCAAGATGGTAGATCATTTCTTTAATGCCAATTTCACGTCAAAAACTTTGCGGTCTGGTTCGAATATAGAAGGCATGAGTAGGTGAAGTTCGACGCGATAAGTTTGTGTCAACTTGTGTCAAAACACACCGACAATTTATTGTTCTCCCCTCTTCAAAGTTGTACGAAGACGCTTTTGGTTTACAGGAGTTACTTGACCGGTTATCAAGAGGTAAATGCAGACCAATGAATAACACTTTATCACGTTTTGCCGACTTCCTTGTTTAAGTTAGATATGTTTGTTATTTCTTTCGGGTTTAAGGTCATTTTAAGTTTAAGTTTAATGTATGCATGTGTTTGTTCAGAAACAACAATGTCCTTACCTTTATACATGAGCGGCTGGCTGTGAAATCACATAGCCCCTCTCCATATGGGCTCAAATCCCGGTAATGGTAGTTGGATATTCATGAGAGGTAGTCTCCCGACTGACTTACGGAATCCCGATGGTTCTATCTGGCTTCACCAGCCCTTAAAGGTAGTTAAGTATTGGGGTTTCCTCTATCATTAAGAGTCAGATATTGCAATATAATTGAAATAATGTTGACGTGATGTTAACCCCATAAGGAAAAATAATATCACACATCCACCCATCGTCCTATTGCACCGGACTGGAAACTATACGTAACCAATTCCTTCATTTCCGATCTTGTAAATGTTCAAAAATTAAAACGCCAATACGGATTACCTCAGCTTCAGTGGTCTTTAACGATTTAATGTTAATGAAATAGGAAAGGTACAATCAGTTTGTGCTGTAAAGGCTAGGAGGTATTTTCCTCAAAGAGAAAACACATTTATGAGGGGGATAATTTCATTCAAGTTAGTTTAGGCGAGTTAAGAAAGAACCGGTGAACTATTACACTAAAAGTTACTGGGGCTGAATTGTTTCTTTGTTAAGTTTTACATCACACAAACAGTATTTTAGACTCGCAATGCTGGGGAATGACTTCCTGACAATCTGCCAATAAGTACTGGGCAATCTTGGTAGAACTTTCGGCAGTTCGTTAGTCGGCCCGGATTTAAGGGCCGACCGAATGAATAAGAATTATTTGAGATTAAAGTACATCCAGAATTTGCTTCATCATCAACTGGCTGCCGATGCAAACATCCATGTACCATACGTTTTCCAATACCGTGCATAACACTAGTCCTTCCAAATCAATAGACTATGGGCTGATTCTAAATAAGCCGTAATTTAAAGAGCTTAAACAGTTTACTCGTTTTGTTATTTTGTGTTTTAACATCGCACAGTACTGCTTGCATATTGCCATCACCTATTTTCAATCGACAGAAATAGACATCTAATTAAATAATAGGTCACAAATGCCCCTAGAATTTTAACGTACACGTTAACATTGTTGGATAACATATGCAAACTACTTATTGACTTTCCCGAGCTCGAACGAGGCAACAGAGCTCTCAGATACCTCTGTCATTAAGGGTGTGCAGATATTCTGTCTGACTCGCATTCTAAATCAGACCTTTTTAGACAGTTTTGTATTGGAAAAGATAAGGGGGGATAGAACAATACGATTAATCAAATGATTCATTTTTTGTAGATACATACTAACTCTGATATGTGTGTATATTTTTAATGTAGATATATATACTTGCTTGTTTCGAGATGTTTACGAATTATCATCTATTGTTTATTCCTAGCCGCCATTTCTTACAATTAAAAGCATAGAACTCGTGGTGATCTAGAGCTGTAGCTGAGTGGTTCGCTAATATACACGCACTTCGCATATGACTTGGTTTCTACTCCAAATCAAAAAGCAACAGCAGACGATACTCATACCATACATAAAATACCAATTTAATCGTTATTCTTAAATAAAAAACCTATGTGACAATCGGGTACATTGTTCGTCACGAGCAATTTATCCAATTGTTACAGAGGTTTTTAAATCTCCTATATCAGATACGTTGAACATGGAGTATTTGTGAAGTAGTGGGATTTTCGCGCGTTTGTTTTTATCGTATAAAATGTACATGTATGCTTACAGCTATGGTAGCTATGTTTGTGTAACAGCGGTTGCGAGGTTATGTTATCTGATATACAATAAAGCTGAGGATACACCAGCGTCCATAAACACAACTCAGTATCAATACATGTTTGATAAAAGAACATATATTTCGATTTGCTCTAATCATGATGAAACGACTACCCCCCCTCCCTCCCTCCCTCCCTCCTCCCTCCCTCCCTCCTCCTCCCTCCCTCCCTCCCTCCTCCCTCCCTCCCTCCCTCCCTCCCTCCCTCCCTCCCTCCCTCCTCCCTCCTCCCTCCCTCCCTCCTCCCTCCCTCCCTCCCTCCTCCTCCCTCCTCCCTCCCTCCCTCCCTCCCTCCCTCCCTCCCTCCCTCCCTCCCTCCTCCCTCCCTCCCTCCTCCCTCCTCCCTCCCTCCCTCCCTCCTCTCCTCCTCCCTCCCTCCCTCCCTCCCTCCCTCCCTCCCTCCCTCCCTCCCTCCCTCCTCCCTCCCTCCCTCCTCCTCCCTCCCTCCCTCCCTCCTCCCTCCTCCCTCCCCTCCCTCCCTCCCTCCCTCCCCTCCCTCCTCCCTCCTCCCTCCCTCCCTCCTCCCTCCCTCCCTCGAGCCAAATGTCCATTTTACATCTATATGAATGTAATTAATATGTTACTGCCGTAAAATGCATCAAATATGGATCTCATTTAAATATATACTTATATAGATAGTAACACAAGTTCTTACAACTTACATTAATCACTCTCGATTCTGCTTCCTGTATTCATAACCAGTACTCGCGTCGAATGTGGATTAATGAAGATTCGCAAGGCGAAACCCACTTCTCACGGGATTGGAACCCACGACCGTAGGGTATTCTAACAAACCCTGTGATATGTCAATGTGTCAAATCAAGGAACCACCTTGAATTATTGGAAACATATTTCTGCAGATGATCAATAAAGAATAATACCGGTGATGTTTTACAGAGGTCGATGAAGGATTGATGAAAGGACGACTGGTGATGAACGGACCAAAGGTTTATCCTGAGCACACTACAGCATGTGAACAAAAAATAATGATAATATATTGATAGATGTTTCTTTTTCTGCATTTGGACCGTCATAAACGATAGATACAGACATAAATGGGAAATGCTGGCTCAAAATGAAAATTCAAAATGAAAGAAAATAGAAGCAGACATTGCTCCAAAACATTGCTTACCTAGAACTGCACAGGCACTTTGGAAGTGTATCGACTGTAAGGGAAAAAGGCTAATGATTGAACCTCAACTTGCGATTTTAATATGTGTACACACGTCTATTATTTAAATACTTAAACAACGAATGCTAGTATCAAATTAAAAGTAATCATTTCATCTACTTTCCACCACACTTTAGGTGACACCAGATTCAGATAATTTGCGTTTCGGTGGTTTTAAGCGTGTATATCGCTGATTGATTGTAACCCTTTCTGGATTCAAAATTTGCATTATTCCGTATTGAAACAAAGATGCTTTGCCACGGATGTGTTGTTAACGAACATTTGTTTCATTCCATTGGAGATGGTATTCCTATTGTCAATACATTAGTATGAAAACACCTGCGTTTAAAATAGTTTTGAGCCCGTTTTCTGATAAAGGGCTTTCTGTTTACTAGGTTCAAATATAAAACAACATAGGATGCCAATTCTATGGTAAGGTATTTTCAGTATAAAAAGTGTTGACAACCAAAAGCCAACCATGTGAAAAAGAAACCAGAAAAAAAATCCTTATGAACATCTAATAAAATTGTCATGTATCAATCTGCTCAATGTGCGTTTAAACAATCCTATCATTTATAAGATCAAACAAGTAACTCATTGCGGAGTGTTTCTGTGGTCAAACAGGTCACGAAATTAGTCAACAAAGACTTGCAATAAACATCTGAATGTGCAACACATGAGACCTTTCTTGGCATACACGGCCATCTTAACTTTTATCAATGAATGAAATATTTCTATCATGAAAAATTAAATCTTTGAAATACTTGATTGGAATGAGTTTTATATACCCCTTCCTACGCTGTAAATTGTAATGCATTCAAACTATATGACCTTCACCTTTTACCCACCTAGATGGTATAACAAGGTTAGTAAAAGCGGGTAACCTGTCATCCTTTACTCATTTTCAATTCTATAAATATATATATATAAAAATAATTATAAAAAACATCAACCTAATGCGGTATTTGCCTTCACTCCAACAGTAAACTATGGCTCCTACTATGCATATTGCGATCAATGCACCTATAACGATTATAATGGTTACACGATCAGTAAGGAACGCTCTTGTTGACACAGTCTTAGACAATACATGTATATGTCGTTTTGAATATTCAATTAAAACCCTTACCAACAGGCCAAAAAGGGATCATGATGATTTGAAGTGCCTGGTAACAGCCATTCAATCAACAATGAATCCTGTAAGCGTCAATGTTAGTGATAAGCTATGCTACCTTACTAAAGAAAAGAAACTAAATGGTGACATAAAGAGCGATTTACTTGTTGTAGCAAGTCCAGTGAGGCAAGGACAGATGAGTTCACGAAAGGCAGCCTTAAACCGTCATTTGAGGTATGGAAAACCAAGAAAGCGAAAGAAAATAACGAATGTGTGTAAGCATCGGTTAAGAATAAACAACCAGTGGGCTAGACAACCCGAGAGGTTGCAGACACTTGGGGTCTGTTTGGGCGGTTACTGCTTTTTAGCACTCTAGAGAACATTGACTTGAAAAACTCAAATTTTTTCATACACCATTTTCTTTGCCTTTGTTACATACTGGCATGAAGCAGGAATACCACTGAAGAACCAAAACTGATGCACACGCTGAAAACATTTCTTGACAATCAACCTATCCTAATTTGAAATGGATGCATACATTGTTGATGCAGTGTTCTTCCTTCACTAACAGAAGAATCGTTCAGTGACCTTTGGAGAGCTTGCAAAATGACTTTTGAGACAACTGGTTAAAATGTCCAAGCAAGTTCATCTGACAGATGAGTTCACGAAAGGCAGCCTTAAACCGTCATTTGAGGTATGGAAAACCAAGAAAGCGAAAGAAAATAACGAAAAAATGTGTGTACGCATCGGTTAAGAATAAACAACCAGTGGGCAAGACAACCGGAGAGGTTGCAGACACTTGGGTTCTGTTTGGGCGGTTACTGCTTTTTAGCACTCTAGAGAACATTGACTTGAAAAACTCAAATTTCTTCTCACACCAGTTTCTTTGTCTTTGTTACATACTGGCATGAAACATGAATACCACTGAAAAACCAAAACTGATGCACACGCTGAAAACATTTCTTGACAATCAACCTATCCTAATCTGAAATGGATGCATACATTGTTGATGCAGTGTTCTTCCTTCACTAACAGAAGAATCGTAACATAACTCTATCGATCAAAGACATAGAAAGAAGATAAAAGGATGAGGGTGTCTTTTTTAACATTACAGGATCTGTACAGACACGGCCAAAAGACTGACAGGCAGCATTGGGATCCAGGTCCTTTTAGAAAGCGCTATTTATAATACTGGTATCAGGGGTTGGATCTGAGTATGTGACTGTGCTTACAGGATGTTCCTTGTGTCTGGCTGTGAACAACGAATGTGTTAGCTTCTAAGCTGAAGACGAACTAATTCAGATAAAAGCTATACAAGGGTTACAATGCTGGTTGCGAATCAAGAGACATGCAACTGTACATCGTTGTAACACAAAAGCGGCGTGCACCTGATCACAGGCTGTGACTACGTTTCTGAACATGAGCAAAACAAAACTGTTTGAACTCGATAGCAATAGAAATGTTTCTAAAATACATGACAGCCCTAAGAGGAAATTAAATGAAAGCTTTGACCACTTTTTAATGTTAGGCCTTTGTATGCGCTCTGTATGGACAGCAACATGGAACAAGTGTCGATAAGGCGTGATTCGGCATCTTCCAAAAGGTCTATGTACCAATTAAGATAATTTCAGGACCATTTAGCCTCTACCACGGGACTGAATCCGAGCGCTTTACCACATTGTGCTTCTGCATTGACTCTACTAGTTCAGAGAGCAAATTTTGTGGTAGCAATGTGAAAAAGAGCTCATATGCCAAGCCCTAATATTGGGTCTCCTGTAGGACGAGGTTGGCTCATGGACAGTGAAGACAATGTGTATCAAATGCACTGGTATGAAGGGGACCAGCATCCAAAAGAAAATATATCCTGCTCTGGGACAGGGAACAGTTGCACTCACATATGAGAATGAAATTGTTAGTTACAGTGAATTATTCTTTGGAGCAGATGAGATGTTTGAAGATGGTGACTAAATAACAAGATACATGAATGCAGACAGTAAAGTTAGTGATAGTAATTTTCTTTAATGCAAGTATCTTCTGTAACTATAGACATACACCTGTTTGATAGTGTTTCTCCGCTGATAATTTAAACGAAATTAATACCTCGATTAGATATGTTCATGAACATGGTTATATTTTCAATGTAGAAATATATCATTATATGATTTTGACATTCTGTTTCTAACCAAATCGTGAGAATGTTATGTACATATTTATCCGAAAGATTACCAAAGTATGTCTGATCTTTAGGGTTGTCTTCTTGAGAGCCATAGTGTGAAATATCATACCAATATCTTATTAATGTAGTAAATCATGGTATATCTATCTCAGCAATTTTTGGAAAAAATAAGTTACCGCAATCATTTCAATCTAATTGAACTAAAACTAGCTTTGCTTAAAAACAAGAGATATTTCCCAAGAAATGTATATTTGTTACTAAAACTATACATATTTGGCAGCCATTTTGTATATTTTAAGGTCTGAAACTCCTTTAAAACATTATTAAATTCTGTAGTTTGGTAGAAAACATGAAATATTGATGTAAAAACACCACTAGATACCCTAAATAATATGCAATTAAGGCCTAAACAGAATCTTACATTTTTGCCTGAAATCCAAAGACAGACAACTAACCAACTAAACCTCCGTTATTTTGGGAAAGAAACAAATCAGATGATGATTTCTGAACTCCTGAGACAATCTCCTATAAGTTTCTATACATTAAATCACAATTCAAATATCATAAACACTTTGATAGAATAAAAAACAACTAATTTCCCCCAAAATGTGTATTTATTACTAAAACTATACATTTTTTGTGGCCATTTTGTGCAATTGGGTCTTAACTTCTCTAAAACATTTTCAAATTCTGTAATTTGGCAGAAGACATGAAATGCTGATGTTTAAACGACATTTGATACCATAGAAAACATGAAATTAAGCCCTAGGCAGAATCTAATATTTTTGCCTGAAATCCAAGGGCAGACAACTAACCTCAATACTCATCCATTATTTTGGGAAAGAACCTCATCAGATGATGGTTTCTGAACTCCTGAGACAACCTCCTATAAGTATATTTCCCCAGAAATGTGTATTTGTTACTAAAAATAGACATTTTGGCGGCCATTTTGTATGTATTTGGGTCTGAAACCTCTCTAAAACACTATCAAATTATGTCGTTTGGAAGAAAACATGAAATTCTGATGTTTAAACGACATTTGATATTATAAAAAAAAAGCAATTGAGGCCGAAAAACAGAATTTACCTTTTTGCCTGAAATCCAAGGGCAGACAACTAACCTCAATGCTCTTTCATTATTTTGGGAAAGAAACCAATCAGATGATGGTTTCTGAACTCCTGAGACAACCTCCTATAAGTTTATATACATTTAATCACATTCCAATATAATTCATACTAACTTTGATTAAAAAGAATGGCTTATTTCCCCAGAAATGTGTATTTGTTACTAAAAATAGACATTTTGGCGGCCGTTTTGAATTTTTCTGCGTCTGAAACTTCTCTTAAACAATCTCAAAATATCCATTTTGGTCAATTGCATGGATTGCTGATGTCAAAACATTATTTTTCAACCTAAATAACATGCAAGAAAGGCCTGAGCAGAATCTTACTTTTTTGCCTGAAATCCAATGGCAGACAACTTTAACCGCAATTATCACCCCTTATTCTGCAGCAGAACTCCATCAGACGAGCAGTTCTGAACTCCTGAGACATTCTACTATGGAATAACATCAACAAACCTTTTGTGCTTTCAACGCAATTAAAAGTGGTCTACAGCTTAGACTATTAGTAAAATACACCACCACCATGGGATAATCACGCACCATGGGTTCTTCCGATCCGAATCTGTAACATACACAAAAGGCGCAATTAGATAGTATGTGAAGACCCCAACCGGTTTATAGCGGGATCGCAAAAATTTACATTGGACATTTTTCACAACAAGATAACTCCCGTTTTGTAATACACATTCCACGGAGATGTAGCAATTATTCAGCTTTGTCAGCTATTACGAGAGAAATGATTAAACCAAAAATAAGAAAATTAACCTCGACCAAATGCAATTACGGAATACAACATACTTTCAACGTTTCCCGTAACAAAAATATTGATATGGGACATTCCCTTCCTCGCCCATCATTGATTGTTGTACTCATTGTTCCACGGTTGGGTGAACATTAATGACCATGTGCCATTGGTGTAAAAGAGCAAAATGAACATGTTTATCTAATAGATGAAACAAATGATAGAAATGTTATTTCTGTTTAGATATAACGGAATACGATCAGGGTGTAAGCGAATAAAAGGATATATAAAAGGACAACAGTCCGGCCTTTACATTACAGCAATGGGGCAAAGGTCCGCCCTATACAAATAAGGGGGCAACTTGTCGGGGATCGCAAACGTCCGGGATTCGAAAGGAATCCATGTGCACCAAACCGCTTATAGGGCCCCCAGACAAACTTGCAAAGAGCAAGTGTGATAAAGACACAAGAATTAAGTTTTGTCAACTTTATTAAAAAAGTCTGATTAACGAACAAAAATATATCAAAACTAACAAAAAAACCACCCCAAATTGATGTAACAAGAATGTTGTCATGAATGTTGTCATATCTGTATCCCATATGGATTATGATTTGTACAGCAAATTCGGTTCTAGATTAAATTTCTCCATATCTCAAACCTTCGATTTAATCTATGATTGGGTTTGCTTCTTTAAATATTTCCTAGCTCATCCTAAACCATTCTTTAGACCGTTTAAAAAAAAGTAAAGATCGCTTTATTTGCTATTGAAATGTGTTGAAGACACAAGGTATATTTCTATGTTTGAACATAACAGGCTGTATAAGAGCATTTATTGTTAGAGAAGATCGCTCAATGCACTTCAAATAATCCGAAAAATAGGCAACCCTTCTATGCATTACGGTTCAGTGTTTAGTATTTCAAGAGAGGGCATGTACATATATTATTTTTCAATTAGGAAAAGTAAAGAATAAGTTGGAAGTAGGCATTGCAGAAATGAAGCATTTCGGTGTATTTTTTAAACCACGATTAAATGTTTGAATTGTAACTCGATTTAAAGATTTGCAATATGAAAAAGAAGAAGACATTTCAAACCATTCGGTGGATGTTTTAATGCCGTAATATCAGTCGTATCATGGCTTGACGTGCTGAGGGTTAATACAAAGGTTTGATAAATATTAAACTTATAAAGCACCCATATCACGAGGCTTCTGTCGATATGTATTTTATAAGGCATATATGTAATGAATAAAATCCCTATCTGGGTGTCTCGTCTTCTTCATCTTGATATAAATAAAACATTAGATATGAATGCAAAATCTGAAATCGTATGAGGAAAGGTCCTCAGGTGGTATGTCTTGTAGTAAAGACAACGAAAAAGAACTATTTTGCGATTTGTGATTTGTTTGATGTGTTTACAGGATGGAAACAAATAGCATAAGTCAATTCTAAGGGGCAGATTTTACAAGGGCATTGTATCGATGATGTAAAAACAAAGACCACATATTTTCACTTGAACTTGGAATAAAACATTGGACTATATAAAAGCATACACGTTTGATGTGCAATATCTTTGAAATACATAGATATAAAGTACTTCAAATATTCATCACAAATTCCTTTAAATTAATTTCAGGGCAAAAAGACCCAACAAAAGTGATACTAGATAAGGTGACCATTTAAAGTTCACGTTATTATTCAGTTTATGTTGTTAAACACTCTGTTAATGCGAGTAAGCGATGAACTATGAAACTGTTAAAGAAATATATTTCTATTTTCATATATTTAGAGATTCTGTTGTATTGGTCAATTAGACAACTATCTGCCGATCTAAAGGTATCTTGAATATTGTGATGTTTGAGATCAGGTAAGAAGACGCTTGTCAATTTGCGCTTTCCTAGAAACAGTTTATTGAATACTCAAAGTTCTTATACATGTATAACATTACCAGTAAAACAAAAAGCATGTTTGAAACACCCGGACTACTTTAACAGTTCATTTAAAATAAGAATCAATACATATTTTACGTACATGCTCCTTGAACTATCGATGACATTATGAATGTAACTGACTCAGTGATATCTTTAATGACATACAACAGCATTAAGTAAATAAAAACAAAGTATCGAAAATAAACAAAACCAACGTCAATTAAATATGTACAATATAATTAAGGATATATAATTCCGAATAATAAGGTGATTTTCTGCAAGTGAATTACACAAGCGAATATACAGTGATTTTGTTTTGTATCATCACATATTGTACTTAAATACTAATAAGTCTGCAAAATAGAAATGATCTTTTCAATCCGAACTTCCATTTCAATACTTATATATAATACTGCATATTGAAATAAAACCAGGACAGTTTTGTGTCGCCGTTGTTATTGTTTACCAACATTGGCCTTGTTTTGTCCTTTATGCATGAATAACTATGAAGTATGGTATATTTGATACTCGACAGTCTTTCGAACACAGTTGAGACTATTCGACAAAGTTCGTCACGATTGATATTTTATTTAAATTGCAAAACTACCCAAAAGTAACAAAATTATATTGGTGGACTTTTGTTCACTACTTTATTGATTTTCATAATTTTCAACAGATTGGATTGATGTATGGGCAATGTAACATACATTGTAACCCTATAAAACCAAAATAACACTTATACACAACCAGTTGTATAACAGCGTCCATGCTCTCGTGTTGAAAGTGTCCTCCTTATAAACAACGTGGTGGAACATTACGGCCGGCTACGATGCTATTTTTAGATATTCAGCAAAGCGTGTGATTCATGCTAGTCAGGCAGGTCAACATGCGGGGAATGTTCGTGAACAATATATATTTGTCAATATGAATAGCCGTATTTTGAGACTCACTTAATACAGACCGTTCTCCCGTTTTATTTTCTATTCTATTCTATTAAAAGTCTATATGTTACAGGGAATATGTATAATCAGGGAATATGTATAATCCCTAAAAATTTCAGGGATTATGTATAATCCCTGATTCACTCAGGGAATATACATAATCCCTGAAAAAAGCAGGAAAAACAACAAAGATTGACCATGTGTCAAGCACTTCACGCATTAAGGTAAGTTTTTTACAATTAAAAGTGTCTTTATAATTTCGTTTAGATATTTAACGTTATAACTCATTTCACTAGTGAAAACAGTTAATAGTAATCATAACCACGATTGAATTGAGGTGTATATCTATCACTATTGTCAATGTAATTGTGATGCAATACATCGACTGCGCCTCGATCAACTGAAGCTGGACCCATCTCTTCAATGAACATTGGATTCCTTCTGACCCCTGCTTCCGAACCATGGTGCCGCCTCGCATGTGTTTTCTGTGATCTTCAGATGCTTGTCGAACGTTTCCTCTACCTCCAGAAGACCTGTCTCCATGTTGCCTTCCATGGCCATAGGTGAACTCAGGCTCATGATAATAGTTGGTACTTGGGATATATTGCCGATGGGTCGTTGATCTGGAGTTGCTCTTCCAAAAGGTTCGTGACCCGGTACAGTTCAGTGCCCGACCTCATGTGGTTAGCCGATGTTGATACACTTGCAGAGGGGTTTCTCTTCAATTCATTCCTCTGGCGTCTCATACAGCAAACAACAGCCACAATAACAACTACTAATATGACTGTTCCACCCAATGATAAGCCTACAGATAGCGGAACAACAATCGGAACTGGGATGTGAGGCTGCGTCGTAGAGATTGGTTGTATGTCAGTCACTGACTTGGTGGTTGATTGTGTTGATGTTGATGATGGTGTTGATGTTGAAGTTGAAGTTGAAGTTGAACTGGTTGATGCAGTTGTGGTTGGGACTGATGTAGTTGTTTGAGTGCCTAACAAAGTATATAAAACGCACACTTCTTATACACATAATGTTAGACGCTCAGACATGTTCAATAAGGCATTGGGGATGTTCAATAAGGCATTGGGGATGTGGGCCCACAAAAGGGCGCAATGCTGTTTACTACTAGTAGATTGTCTTTGTAGGTCATATCAACTTCTGGTGACAAAATAAAACAGTTCTATCTTCATGAGTAAGTTTATGGATAATTTGACCCCCATCGATCATCATTTTAAGTTTAATTGACGATTTTTGTTTGAAAAGGTTTCGTTTTTGTTTTGTCAAAACAATTACTAGCATAGTATGAAGTAGACGTGTCACTTAAATGCACTTGTTTTTGTAATGCAGAGCTTCTGACGATAGAATACGACACAATTTTTTTCAGTAAATAGGCACCAGGCCTACAATACATATACATATTACACAACTCAAATTAAGTTTAGATGTGTCAAACACTATCATCAATATTATCATTACAAGGGTTTATGAAAATCAAATTAATGATCACACTACAAGACTACTATGACGTCAATTGGAAATTTGTTCTAGTAATATTGATACATAAAAATCTAGGTTTTTCAAGATTGTTTTATCGTCAGTTTTACAAAGGTTGTACAAATTATCTATGTTTGTACGAGCTGTTGTCTGAATAGACATGTCGAATGCCTCAAACGTTTTCACATATCAAAATGCATGATATTTGTCCACAACAATCAAAATTTCTTCGTGGAGAAAACAAAATAGACAAACCTAATAATTTCTAAACAGATTCAAAATTAAAATGTCTCCAAATTTCAATGTTAATTTTGTGACTTGAGCATCTTAAACGAGCCAATGCACATTCATAATAAGGTTTGAGGTCAGATTTAAGATATCATTCTACATCAAAATGTGATTTTATTTATATTCTTAAATGTTACATCTTAGTAAGTTACTTTTGTTACTATGGCATGTTTGTAGAAAACAATCAATCAATTTCTGCTTAAAAAATTACAAAATTGTTTTGAGTAGCCTATTTCGTGTGAGATCGATATAAAAAACAAACCATGTATTAAAAGAAATATTCATACTTTTGTTACCTACTTATTTCTACTGCATCTTGTGCTTTAATCATTAGAAAACATTGTTTGGGGTATCAGTGATTTGTCATTTCAATAAGCATTACCAAATGTACTTTGAATATCATATGGTATTCTATTGCAATTGGGAATCTTCCGCATCCAGATTAACCTTTTACCAAACACCAATTTTTCTATAGTCCCAAATTGAAAGAGTTTGCAGACGACAATTCAAAATGTGATGAATTGGAAAATGATCCTTTGATGGGGAAGAAAACATTGTGGTAAAAGGAAATATTGATCGTTACGATAATTTTCTCCTTTCCCATAATGTTTTCATGAGTCATTTGCAACAAAGTGGTTAAATTTCGTAATTGTTTGGTAATTGGTAAAGCCATTTAATCGTTGACCTAGGTATTTACGGCTTATCAATCTTTAAAAAAAATTAGAATGGGCGTGTTCTGTATGTTTATTACATGCATAGCCCAATAGTTCAGCACCATATGTTAAGATTGGAGTAACTAATGGATAAAAAGTATTAGAGTAGACATTATGCATGAATTATCCAATATGACTTTAAAACTTTTTTATTTGATTCACCGATGTTCGTGCTTGATACGCAAGTTTCTTTGTAGCGGAGGACCATGATAACTTCGGTGTAAAGATAAGACACATACATGTATGCAAAGAAGCTGTTCTGATGCTGTTTGTTATGTATATCTTTTTCATTATGTTGAATAGGACAACCATTTCTAAAATACAATAGTTTCTGTGTTTTTTTGGGTCTATGTTGTCAGTTTCTTTTCAAAATGAATGAATAGTATTAAGCTGCAGTTGAAGGTTTATAACTGTATCAGAACAGTTAGCTACGTCGCTTATTAGACAGAACACATTTGGAATCTCAGGTTAAATAAAAAAAAACACCACATCTACAAGTTTCTCTGAGAATTGTACTTAATCATTTTATGTAAATATTGAGAATTGTAGGTGATCTAAAATCCCATTGTTTTAAACCAGTATCGCAAATTCCAGCTTGTGATTCCCATATCAATAGGGACTTTGGTTTTGCATTCCCTCCTTATTATCTTATTAGCTTATTCTCATGAAAAAAAACTGAACTAAAGCTGAATTCTAATTGGAAAATTAAAGACATAGTCTATTTGCTTAGCGGTGCTAAATACAAAACATTTTCAAACCAAATGATGCATGGATAGTTCATGTTCAAAGGGAAACGATTTTAAAAGTGCACCAATATGGGTTTTTTTCATTGGGAACTATGCATGTTAACTTTTCTATTTCAATCTATTGAAAGAAAACATAAACCAATAGATAAACCCGTTGCGTTTCGAGAGGTTACTTCGATCTTTATTATAACATTTCATTCATCGCACTGACTGAATTGGTGAACTTGTCAGCTGCACTCTAAAGGGTCTTGAATGCATTTCTCAAGTTGCACACTCGGTATTTGTTGTATTTCAGTCGAATTGAGAATGGAATAGTATTGCTAATTCCAGCGGGAGATTTTATTCTTCAGAACTCGAAGATTACAGAAAAATCAAATGCGATTGTTTTTTGCGATCGTTAAATATTTGTATTACCTTGATCAGGCCTAAAAAATAATTTTCTGTTTAGGGAAACATCTTCAAAATCAGTAGGTAGGGAAGGCAGAGATTTCTTTTTGAAATTTTGAGCTTCACTTTTGCGTGCATATTTTTCTTTAAAGAAAATAGTTAAACATTACATAGGGCTGCATCCATCAAAATGCAATTTCAGAAGTTGTCGAATTTAAGCACTGATAGAAGACACGAATAAACATACATTTGTCAGATGTTCTCATTCTAATTAACTCGTAAACTGGCCTGGCAGAAATGCGCGAGTTTCAGATGGATATGTTAAAAATACGGCGCCAATTGATTTTTCTTCCGATGGTCAAATTAAATCTTTAGGGTATGCAGGTTTGGGTTACCCCAAACAAACAACTTTTTTAGGTCTTATGCAATAATATATTTGACAATATCAAAGCTGCGCCTTCGGTTTAGATTCTGGGCGCTTATTTCGGAAATGTAGGTTCGTCATTATCTTTCTCATATGACAACCATTTTGTCGTCACTATACATGTACCTAATAATCACACTTGCTATCAGAGCAAACGTATTGATTATGTCATATTTATAAAGCAGAAAATTTCAATGATTGTTTCGAAATGATTCCTTTTCGATTGAACGTCAAGGCCCGGTCACACCGCCAGAACTTTGCTTGAGCGTTCCTGGAGCGGTGAAAAATAATCATCACCGCTTGCTACCGTTCACGACCGTTAAACAGAAGTTGGCCACCGTTATGTCAACGCCGTAAACGCTCAATCACCGCGGATGGTGCTTCCTACCGCTCTGAAAGTTTTGAGCTGCACAAAATATTGCGAGCCGTGAGAAGTGGTCAATTTCCCGCTCCGCCAAAGTAAACCACCGTTCGACAAACCCTCAGTCAAAGTTTGGCACTGCTTGACGCAAGTTCGTGAACGTTTGAGACCGCCAGGCCAACGCAGAAATCTTGAAAGCTGGACATCCGCTACGTCGCAAGCTTTGCCCGGGCGGTGATTAAACGTTGCACAAACTTTGTCGGAGCGGTTGAAAGCGTTTATCCAACACACACGGAATTGCTGGAACGGTTGCTGGCATTGAAGTAGCGATCCATTGCAGTGATAAACTATGGTTTAGCGTTGGTATTGAGGTGTTGAAGCGGGACCAGACTTTGGCTATAAATATGGGAAGAAATGAGTCAGAAGTCCATTTTAAGTTAAGCAGTGCAAACCTCATTTTAATTTGCTCATTTACAGTAAAAGTTTTCTACCATAGATGCTGGCAGACTTTGGTGCACTAGTCCAAAAAGCAGAATCAGAATATCTTCAGATTGCAACAAGCTGTTCACAGAAGGAGAAGAGAGAGAAGAAGGAGAGACAGAGTTGTGCTGGTCAGACAGTGAAAGTCTGAACATGAACTGTATCATTTGCTGATGATTGGGCTTAGGAATGAGGATCATTGAGCCTTCCATCACTTTATGAGGATGCCACCAGCCATGTGACCCCCTGTGACAGCCGGCTGACCCCCTGATTGACCAAACAAGACACCATTACCGACCAAGCCTGGAACCTGATCTCAAAGTGTCAACCACCCTACGGCACCTGGTCTCTGGTAACACTTACAGAAACATGCCATACGCACGGAGAGTCCCCCACAACACCATACGTGTGGTAGCTAGAGAAGTGGTAAATTTCATTATTGAGGAGTACAAAGATGATGTCATTTGAGGTATGTGTGAAGTAATATATAAGATTATGTATGTTAAACTGAATAAACGGCTCCCGAACCTTTTATCAATGATGTTTATCGAATTTCCGTAAGTGAAACTCACGGGGGCAGTCAAAGTTTTCGCACACGCCCAGATCGCGTAATGTAAACAAGACTGTCACCGGTTTTTGGTCTCTCTTTTTTCTTTACTTGTACTGCACTATAACATGTTACGCTGGGTTTATCTGTACCTACACCAAAGTTATCTCAAAATGCTATTGTACAGTGAAATGAAGAGAGATGTTTGTCCATACGCATGATTTAAAATCTCAATGAGACCTCATTTAGACGCACTACAACAGACTGTTTTCATACAACAATTGTTTGGCCATTACCTTTTTTAGTTTAAATTTGTATTTTAAATGTGTAAGTCGTAGCCATACCCAAATATCGAGTATAGCATACAGTGCATGTATAGCAGTTGCCAGGTATAGAAAAGGGGAGACCCACTGTTTGACTCCACGTGGCTGCCATGTGACTGTTCGCAATAATTTCCGATGCTAGCCGAATGGTTCGGGCATATCCGTTGAATATTCAAAAGTAATATCGTTCTGGTCATCATCGATTTATAAGAATATTATTATGAACCCTATATGGACAATCCCGGAGTTATTCTTTTATTGTTGGTAATCATATACGACACTTAACACAACAGACACGATTATTTTGACTATTACGGACCTTTCATTGTAGATCATTTCACTTTAAGGTTGCAGTATTTAATATGAAAATAATGCCTCAAAATCTTAAGTCTGTTAAGAATTACAAGTAAGTCATTTATAACGATCGCAACCTGATGCCACTGATTTGATTTTAGGTAATGATATAAGAGCATGAAACAAAAACACACCTGAGGAAAAGAAAGGGATTTTTATTGCTTTATACATAAAAAAGGGAAATCCGTTTTCACATTCTTCATGATAACTGAATATAAAGTGATTTTAAGTCATGAGACCGAAGCCCATAATTCCTTTATTGGTTTACTGCAAACTGATCATGAAACCAAAGCATTACAATTAATACGAGTGTTTGTTTGTTTTGCCATGAGAAAGGCATTTAATGCATATCTATGTTTATTTTGTGTTGCTATAATTATGAGAACTTTAACAAATCTTGGTGTAGCATGGATTTGAAACTCTTGCTTAGAATTGTTTCTACAACACATCCATGACCGGGTTAATCTTAGATGGTTGGATACAATATAAACGTGATAAAAATCATTTATTGTCTTAACGGAAAGGGTCATTTCCTATTAACAAATTGTCAAAATAATTGTAAAATAAGTCAAAATACTGTTTCATACAAAAAATCTGTCTTAGAATTATAAGTTCTCCACTCAACATTACTCCTTCATTTGTTTTCTTTTTGGTCATAGAATTTACCGAATTAAGTATCACTTAAGGCGAACAATCAGATTTCGAATCTGCTATAAAAGAGGCATATTGTGTTGTTATAATAGTGATGCACTGGAGAAATATGCTACAAACGGGAATTCATCTTGAATCCTCTGGTCTCAGATTCATTCAAAATCAACTCATGATTTTGGAACATTCTCTTTAATAAGGAAAAAACCTATCTAAGAACAAAACAGTTCATCTACCAAGAGAAAAATAATGTTTTATAATGTATCACAAGTTAAAACGGTCGCCTTAAGTGATATCTAAACTATAATCTATAAAAAACATTTGTTCGCCTTAAGTGATATGTTAACTGTAATCTATAAAAAACATTTGTTCGCCTTAAGTGATATCTAAACTGTAATCTATAAAAACCATTTGTTAACCTTAAGTGATATCTAAACTGTAATCTATAAAAAAACATTTGTTTGCCTTAAGTGATATTGCTTTACTTACAGTTTCATTTGCAATTAACATGACAATACGTTAAAACGAAATTATTCTTTCGTACGAAAGAAATTAGAATAATATGCTCGCCTCAAACATGTCTTGTCTTAATAATGCTAAAATCATCTTATTGGCCAAAAACCAAATGGTTCGCCGTAATGTTATTTTTTTCATACTTTGAAGTCATACAAATAAAACTGTTTGTTGTCCCAGGACATGATTATTTAACGAATGTAAATCAAAGTTTTGTATCTAAAGGCACTTTGAAAAGCGTTATGTTTATACTGATAATGCAAACCTCACACATGCACACATAGTATGCCTCTCTAATAGTAGTGCGGAACTCCAATAGTTCGCCTCAAGTGATACTTAATTCAAAAGCTCCATACTAAGTCAAACAAATTTCACACAATAAAACAACATCATACAGTGTTTAAGGAATTTCAAACAAACATAACTGTAAAATATTATATAACAATACTCATGACAAAGTACATTATATCTCGATATTATGCCTCTATAATAGCAGAGCGTAATGAAATGTTCGCCTTAAGTGACATCTTATTCACTCAATCTTAATTTTAAGTCCAGTAAAAAGACAAAATAAAAAAACATGATCAAGCTATATTGCGTTCAAGCGATAATTCTGTTTTTGATCAAAAAGTTGTTTAAACATGTTTCTGTTATATTCGGCCTTCTTTTTAATCTTCAAGAGCAGAGCTAGGATCTAGTATTTTGCCCATAGATACTAGACATTGCAAAATATGCCACTATCGGGAGTTCAACTTCCCGATCGTCCGCTCTCAGATTCATTCCGAATACACTCATGCTTTTAAAGCATTAACAACTCTTTTTTTTACATTTCGCAAGAAAATACGTTTCGTTTAACACATCAAAAGTTTTTTTTTCGCCTTAAGACATATCTAAACTAAATTCATTAAATTCCAGTCTTTGCCTAAAGTTTTATAACTTTGCTTATCATTGCATATGTAATTAGCGAGACAATATTTTACAACGAATTGACGTTTTTGCACGAAAGAAACTAGAGTGATATTCTCGCATTAATTAATGTGTTTTCTAAACCATGCTTAACTCATCTAATCACATACTTAATTGGTTGTCATATGTGATACTTATTTTTCGCTGATGCTGATGTGTAGTTAGCCTGGCAGTGAATGCACGGGCTTGATTTCCTCCTTATATACCTTATATATTTTGGACTGGCTAAAATGTTTACAGAACTGATCGCATTGGCTATTTCTTGCTTTGTTTTGGCGTTCTTCCACAGCAGTGACGGTCTCAATGTTCTGTGAGGAACATCCCTTACATGACGTGACTATGCACTACAAGCGTATCACTAATACAATCAGGCACTTCCGACTTTAAACGGAGAATTAAACGGAGAAAAGGGTGTCATTTCGTCCCGTTATCTTAATCAATAAATGATCAGCTTAATTGTATTGTTTAATGTAAAGGATTAACCACAAAACAAGAAAGTATGTTGACCCGGAAGTAATATTGAACATATTGAGATCACCGCTAATAAAGCGTCTCAATAACATACTATCTACAAAACCAAACAACAACACTCTGGTTTGCGTGTGCAAGACGCGTGTATTTTAGTAGCATGTTCTATGTGGGCGCAATACAAAACAATATCATTATAACACTTTTACATATAAACATGTATAAAACAGTTTGAATAACTGGTCATTGATGTATACGTATATACCATCTGCTTAAGATAAATATAATAAGACATGTCACAGTCCAATCACATCTAGTGAAATCATTCGAATTTGTGTTAATAAATAAGTGACTGACTGTATATTCGTCATCGGAATACTGGCCGTCCACGAAAAAAACCCTTTTCAGAGGAAACATGTGTCCGTCACATGCACGAAAAAATACCGGTGATTGATAATTTTCTCAGATTATTCCTAGAATACCGGACGTACGGAACTCTGTCCAGACATGTACCAAAAAAAAGGAAAAAACAATCGTCATTTATGATTGTACGTACGAGCATTAAGATTTGCCGAGTTACTGTACGCGTATTCAAGAACAAAGCAAAAAAAGGAATTGAAATACAACACAACCCGAATATGAACGTTAAGTACAGTGCTACAATAGGAGCCTTGCTAGAATGACCGCTGTCCACTCGGACACGTCCTTATATAGTGACCACAACGCCTGAACCGGTTTTGGTTACGCCTATTGAGACAACAATTCTATGCTATACGATGTACCGCTTAGAATAACATAAATACACACAGTAACGTCTTACATATACCATATTAACTTAATAACAATAAAGTATATCGCTCGTTGAGTGTTTAGTGTTGGGATAAGTGAGTGTGGCTACCTGTAAAACGCATTACGCGAATTTATGTATATCTTATACAGTGTGCGGAATAAGTTTTTCATTTGCGGTGAGTCTATTACACCATTAACCCTTTACCAAACGCCAATTTTCCGACTGTCCCCAACTGGAAGAGTTTGCAGAGAACATTTCAAAATGTGACGGAAATTTGAAAAAATATCTTCTGGTAGTGCGGAAAACATAGTGGGAAAAGGAGAATTTGCTCATTAATGTTTTCAAAAGTCTTCTGCAACAGACTGGTCAAATGGCGTTATTGTTTGGAAATGGGTAAAGATAGGCATACGTTCCCCCTATGGTTAAGTCCTAGTTGATCGTTTATAGTTAAAGCAATTTATGTACGGAAGAAGGCCCCTCCGAATGAAAACCCCTTCGTTAAAAATGACAGGACGCACTTGTAAAATGGTGGACGGGCTTTATTCAGCTGTAGTAAAATGATTAAGTGTCTCAATTCAGCTCTAGTTGAATGGTGATAGGGCTTTAATCAGCTCTAGTAAAATGGTGAAGGGGCTTTATTCAGCTCTAGCGAAATGGGGAAGGGGCTTTATTCAGGTCTAGCGAAATGGGGAAGGGGCTTTATTCAGCTCTAGTAAAATGGTGAATGGGCTTTATTCCGCTCTAGTAAAATGGTGAAGGGACTTTATTCAGCTCTAGTTAAATGGTGAAGGGGCTTTATTCAGCTCTAGTTAAATGGTAAAGCGGTTTTATTCAGCTGCACTTAAATGGTTAAGTGGCTTTATTAAGACTTAGTTAAATGGTGAAGGGGCTTTATTCAGCTCTAGTTAAATGGTGAAGAGACTTTATTCCGCTCTAGTAAAATGGTGGACGGGCTTTATTCAGCCCTAGTAAATGGTTAAGTGGCTTTATTAAGACCTAGTTAAATGGTGAAGGGGCTTTATTCAGCTCTATTTAAAAGGTAAAGGGGCTTTTTTCCGCTCTAGTAGAATGTGGTTGGGCTTTATTTAGCCCCAGTGAAATGTTAAAGGTAATTAATTCAGCTCTAGAAAAATGGTGAAGGGGCTTTATTCAGCCCCAGTGAAATGTTGAAGGGGATTTATTCAGCTCTAGAAAAATTGTAAAGGGACTTAGTTCAGCTCTTCTTAAATGTGGTGGGGCTTTATTTAGCCCTAGTGAAATGTTGAAGGGGCTTTATTCAGCTCTAATAAAATGGTGATGGGACTTTATTTAGCTTTAGTAAAATGGTTAAGTGGCTTTATTTAGCCCCAGTGAAATGTTGATCGAGCTTTATTCAGCTCTAATAAAATGGTGAAGGGGCTTCATTCAGCTCTTTTAAAATGGTAAAAGGGCTTTATTTAACTATAGTAAAATGGTGAAGTGGCTTTATTCCGTAGTTGGAAAACCCTGAAGGGATTTTATTTTGCATTGTCTTTTTTGATGAAGGGGCTTTCTTCCGAAGGGGCTTAGTTTCGGCATTCAATTCAATCAAATACTACGTAACCGACTATTAAATGTTTTTTTCAATAGAGCAAGATCTAGGACGATATCTAGAGTGTTGATAAACAGGAACATTTGTATAAAGAAATCCTCATACTTTAAGTGGTGAAAAACGAACAGCTCTCTTTAAATATTTTAAGGATATCGCCATATATTTCTAAAACGGAAACTTAATTAAGAACTAATTATTAGAATACAAATATTTGTTTGAGTAGAACCAGGAGAAAGACGCAATTAATCGTGTTGATACATAGAGTATCTTTTTAACCCTTTCCCAAACAACAAATTTTCGATTGTCCCAAATTGAAAGAGTTTGCAGACGACATTTCAAAATGTGACGAAATTGGACAATAATCTTCCGATAGGACAGAAAACATTGTGGGAAAAGGAAACAATTCTCGTTACGAGCAATTGTTTTTTTTTCCCACAATGTTTTCTAAAGTCGTCTGCAACAAGTGGTCAAATGTCGTTATTGTTTGGGAAAGCGTTAAGTGGTAAAATTTGAGGATCTGTCTTAAAACGACAAAGATTACCTCACGTATTGCTACTACGAGACACAAAGCAGTCTGTAAATAGTTAAAGGCACATAAGAGGAGATTAATGCTATATAAAACTATATTAATTGGTTAACTTTTGGTCAGATTCAAATAGTTATCACCAAAACAACCTATCAGCACAACTTAAACGTAAAAGTCAACAATAGTTAACCCAGATTAACTAGTTTAATTGTGTGAATATTCACCCCTGACATTGACAGTTGATACACGAATGTTTGAACCGACCAATCAGAATTCGTTATTTTGAATATGTAAACAAAGAGGTTGTTGATAAACATGATTGAATTGGAGACTACTATATTTCAAGCACAAAATGACTTATGTTAAAGTAGTTTATTTAATAGGGTCTCAATGCATTCGTAAAGTAATTGTCATGACTTTTATGAAAATAATAAATGAACTCCATATACTTTTTCAGTAATTTATTTGTACTCCTCTCCTTTGATGTGCCTTTAAAGGTTAAAGATCATGACATGTTTTTCAAATACGGAAATCAATTTAAGATTTAATCAATCAGATACCAACTGTCAAATGATTGTTTAAATATAACGAAGACAAAGACGAAGTTTAGTGTGTTGATAAAAAGGGTATCTGTTTAAATAATTCATCGCACTTTAGGTGGTTAAAACTCGAAGATCTGTCTTAAAGAGGCTCTCTCAGAGATATGTGCTTTGGGAGAAATAAACGATAAAATTTAGTATTCACAATCCTTGTCACTATACCAAAGATCCTTTCCAATTTCTTTACGTATAAGTTGCTAAAACCCCGTTCGTTTGTTAATTACTGTCAAGTGAGCATCCGCGCTAGTCCGTTCTTTTAAAAGTATTCCACCCCTGATGTAACTCTTCGGGTGGCAAAAAATCAGAAAAGTCAGAATAATCAATCTAAAGATTAAACAAAACAATTGCCATTTTAAAACCAAGTTTCATATTATAAGAATGTTTCCTGAATTTGATTTTTTATTTGCAAACTTCATTCGTGTAATTTTAATTTAAATGTGAAGAATTTCAAATGAAGAGGGGGAGGGGTAATTTATATAAATATAAAATAAATAACACGACTTTAGGGGCGAAATAACTTTAAATCCAGTGTAAAAAATGCGAGTATTTCCCATTAAATCCTTAGCAAATTGAACAAGATTCATTAAACTGGTGTCTAATACGAGAATCAATTTAAGATTTCATGTGTTCTTTATCGATTGTATTTATAGATTCGCACTAGCAGACTAAATAACGTAGAGGTGCGATAAACAAACCAACAACGATGGATCTGTTGCATCTCTGGTGTATCATTGGTGTCATTCTACAACGGACCGTCAATGGTAAGCCAATATATTTATATGTATATTTTTGAACTCCTTACCACCCGCAGACGACACTTTTTTAGCTGAAGCAGACGACTTTTAGAAAAGCTTTGTGGACATGTGAAAACCCGTTCAGTTCTGCTGTAATGATTTGTGAATAGAGTGAGAAAGCATTGTGGCGAAAGGAGAAATTGCTTGTGACAAGCAATTTCTCTTTTGCCACAATGCCTTTTGAATGCCGTCTGCTGTACGACGCAAAAAAATGTGGCATTAGGTGGTAATGTGTTTAAAGCCATAACGTCGCCCAAACACTGTTAAACAGTGTAAATAGAATTGTACATGATAAAACTATATATCAAAGATAGCAGATTGCTCTATGATCATGACTTTACAACGCATGCTTAATCTATAATCAAAGTTTGAAAGAACATTTTTAACGAATCATTCGGCCAACAATTTGACATCTTGTTCTACATTCGAGATACATCGAAAACTACCGAAGCCCGTTCGATTGAAAGCGAACGGACTCCCCAATTGATAGATCATGCGAGGTAGGCCTGTACAGTAGTGGCGCTAAAAATCCTCACGGCCGACCCACACACGCACACATGATATCCTGCTTCGCCACTTAAACCCAAACTTGCAATACAATGAGCAATTTTACAGAGGCATGCATGGGGCAGCAGTATAACGATACCAAAATGCTAGTCTAAACAGCCACATTTTGGATATTTCATCCTAATTTCTTATTTTACGGAGGACGCATGTCGGAGGTCATTCAAAGAAGTCTCTATTCAATACATGGTCTTTTCCCAAAACAGATCAAACTGCGCATTGCCAGCAGGGTTTACCCATGATCACTTGAAAAAGGCACCAAAAATGACCTACTTTGTTTTGTTTGGCACTAGAATTCAATGATTGTTAAGCCTAGCCTGTCAAATGGGTGACTAGAATTAACTTGAACAGAGCTAGCACCTTGTTTCGCATTGACAACCATCATCTCGTCTTTGGCTTCATTGAGCTTTTGTTTTTCAACACAAACTTTGCAGAACAAATTCAGATGCGGGATTGTGATACATTTGAGACAGTCAACTAGGTTAAGATGACTAAAAAATAGTCCAGCATGCCAATACTGTATATTATCAATTTAGGCCCTTGCCAATTTGAACTATGGCTGGTGTTCTATATAGTTATACCGATACTGTAAACTTTAAAGCTTAATCAACAACAACTCAGACTGACAACTTGACTTTGTTTGCCTATTATTGTATATATTCCATCATCGGTTTATTTGTAACAATTTCTTCCAGGCTAGTTCATTTTTTACTAGACTTAATATTTGAAAAAAGTAATCGTTGCTTTGTTGTTAGGTCAGCAACTGGTGTCTCAAGGTAAACCTATAACATCAAGTAGTAAGCACAACACATGGAGCGCAGACAAAGCTGTTGATGGTGACAAAAGGCGGTCTCCTAGCACGTGTGATTGTTGTGCTGCTACAGAATACGAACAAGAACCATGGTTCGTTCTAGACCTTGAACAAATGTACATGGTACAGAAGAGCAATGTCATCGGACGAATAGGATATCGTAAGTATATTGTCAATTCTTTTCTGTATGGTTATGAACGGAGTTGGAAAACTGCTGATAATATAGTCTAATGTTAACCTAGATATCTATGTTGTCATTTAATCGATAGAAGACAATTTATTTTAAAAATAGAAAATCCCAAATTGTAAGATAGTCCTTTTAAGACAAATGTTTTATGATTATTTTAAATTTGTCGCAGGTAGCGCTTGAATTAAGGCATTATACATTATTGACCACAATATTTAAAACTTTATTTCTTTTCCCGCTAAACTTAACAATGAAAAATGGGTAAAACACCACTTTAATCCGTAAATCAACTTACTTTGATACAATCACTTACAATTTAACTCCCTTTGTTATTAGTAAAAGATTCATATTGTTCATTGTCTAGCTTATAACCAGGGCTTCTAACTACATGTGTGTGGGTAGTTGGACGTGGGGGTGTCAACATTGGTTTATTTGAAGAAAAAGGGCTAGAGAGTAAAGAATAGCTATGTTGATCACTCAAACCAAAATGGTCGTAGGTCGTAGACTTATTCGCCCCGGCACGTGTTAAAAAAGCAACATTTATGCTCGAAAACTGTCAATGCTCACAAGTTACACAATGTTTCAGATAGCTTGAGTCAAATGGAGATAAAGCTTGGAACCAGCCAGGAAGCAGGAACGGTATTGACTAAGGTTACCGCTAATGTTAACACGTACGATTACATCTTACCATCCCCTCAATTCGGCCGCTACATTACTCTCACACTGCGGAATATTTTACAGTATTTTATCATCTGCGAGCTTGAGGTGTATGCAGGTAAGACTTTTTATTGCAAAGCATTTTCTTTAAAAAAAAAGAAAGAATGTCGAAAGCAAAGGCAACTTAATTTCAGTAATTAATACATCTTTCAATCTATAAAATTGTTAATTTTACTATAAAGTTATATAGAATAAAGATGGAATCTTGAACAACTTGTTTGAAAAAGAAAATGATTATTCTTAAAGATTTGAGAAACGATATCATGAAGCATATATCTTATACAATTTTGAACATTACAGCGTCCATTGCAACGTGTATAGCCGAGTTGATAATGAGCCAAATAATATTAACAGGGTCACAAATAACGTTCTTGCATTGCTTCAGTATGGTAAGTTTTGTACTTTAATGTGGTCAATGTGACCTGCTTAACATGCCTCGAAACCACTGAACAAGCGTGTTTTATGTGGGGAAGCTGTCATTAGGAAAACCGATGTCCAGTTAATGTGTGAATATGTTAGGCTAATGAATTACTAGATAAAGATAGAACTACTGTTGAAAGCTGAAAAAAAAAAGTTTACAAAAAAATACAATTTAAAAGATATGTTAATCCTTAATGCAAAGTAAACTGAGCCGCTAGAGGTAAATGTACATTCATCAGCTTGTTATATATCAAACCAGCGAATGTGTGTAATATAAATCTATGCTCTTTATACTCTTAGAATGTAGCGGGAACACCTATGGAAACCCTTGTGTCCCATGCGGAAACTGCTTAAATGGTGATCCATGTGATAAAACTGACGGTTCGTGCCAAGCATGCGCTGCTGGTTACCAAGAAACCAAGTGTGATCAACGTACGTATTAGTGAATAACTAACCCGACACAACATAATTCATAAAACATACTGTTAAGTTTGCGGAACATTTACGCAAATAAGGAAATCTAATGTACATGTATTGTTATTGAGAACATGTTGGTATATAAATAGACAACACACTTGATCGGTGGACGACAGGTGTTTTTCACCGATCGGATGTGATTGTCTCTTTTAGGGGTCTATTTGCTCGGTTCCTAACATTGGGGACAACGGTTCTTCGTTTATCGGAGTTGCCTTTACCATGTAGTACCGAGGTTGAAGACTCTGGACGAGTCTTCTCGGAATCGGGAAATTATGTAACGTTTGTGGAACGTTTATATCAACTGAGGAACCTAATGTAGTGTTATAGAACTGCATAACAATGAAAATAGTGTCATTTTGTATATACAATTAAACTTGAATTGCACTGAAATAACTGAAAACTGACCAGGTTGGTACACGTATATTAAACGCTAACACAACTGATCAGTGGACGACAGTATTTCTGACTGATCGGATGTGATTGTCTTCTTGAATTATGGCATTTAAAGTTTAAAAAGAAGAATCAACCCTCGCATTTTAAGATGTTCCAGTCCACGAAATAACACATGGTATTCACGTTCACATACCTAAGAACATGGATAATAGAGAATTGCCAAACAAGAACAAACAAAAGCAATGGTATTAGCACTATAATGTTTCGCAATTTTTGCGTGCCTTTCTTTAAGAACTACAAAAGTGATCTTGGCGAAACTATTCACTTTCAAAACTGCAGTTTGAGCATCGAACAATTTCATCTCTATTTATCAACGAAGTGATACGGATCCTCGTATGGTAGTGAATTAATGTTATTATTGTAGTCTTCTAACCGCCAAAATAAGTACAATACACGTTACAGCTTTATGGTAGAATGCATATAATCCGCCATTTTGAAACTCATTTTATCGTCGGATGACTTCGGTCGTTCTCGGAAAACGCCAGTCGAGGTCGGAACCATTCGCTTTCACCGAATATTTTTGGAACCAACTGATGTATGCCGAAAACGTACGAAGTAGTATTACGAAATAATGAGTTTCAAAATGGCGGATTATGACCATTCTACCTGAATCCAAACTAGTAACCAGTCATAACCTGTGTTTACTACTGATTATAAAAATATGTCCAGTAGTAGTTTGTGTTATATCAATAATTATGGATAAGTTGTAGTGCATCAGTTATATTTTTGTATAATAGATTGTAAGCAACACATGTACGGGCCTGGGTGTACCAGTGAATGTGGTAAATGCGAGAATGATGTTACATGTAACAACGTCAATGGTACGTGTGTAGGATGTAAAACAGGATATAGGGCACCGATGTGTAAAGGTAATATAATCATTTCACTTAGAATGTGTAACATTAAACAGAATATAAGAACACTTATTTCTTTAACCAAAAGAAGAGAATTAGAATATATCTTTCTAAAACGTCAGTCACGCCCTCAAACGAATCAGGCACCTAAAGGGTGTTACGGGGGATGCTGAAATGTATGCCTTCACCCGCTGAGAGTGTAGGTTCTGTTTAGGTACATTGGAGAAGTAACTAGGTAAAAAGACGCAGCATTAATGCAAACGGTATTGAATATAACGATTTAACAGAATATTAGGAAAATTGTTTCACTGATTTGAGTTTTGAACGATACATATGAGTGTAACATTAACTAATTGCAACTATCATGAACTAAATAATTATGCTTGTTTATGCTTGTTTCTTTCTAAAAGAGACGGGTATATGTTATCAGACAACTCGTATGTTAAGAAGACGCTCAACCCTTGTCTTACAGCTTTTACAATTCTTAAGATAGGTGGTTGTCTGTATATAGAAGGCATCTTATTTTCGGCCTGTTAACGTGTTAATCGTGTTTCCATTGCACTTAAGTCTCTTATACTCCTAGCAAAGGAGGTCTAATGTACATGTGATATGCAATATTTTATGTTATATGTTTTAAATTTGAATGTACATATGATGAGACTTTAATAAACAATGGGCTGAACTGAACTTAAACACTCAGCTTTAGATTATTAACCGACTTCTCTTCGGCTCCCCGGATGATATTCATACTGTTTGCTAGAAAACATTTCCGATTTAAGACACCGACCATCTTTTCTCTATAAGTTGCTTATATGTTCTGTGTATCATGAGTGTATAGCTGTAAAAAATGACTTCCTAACATTTCCTACGTTTACAGATTGCAGTAATAGTTACCATGGTAACACCTGTAACGAGAGGTGTTACTGTGCAATCGGTTCGTGTGATATATCAACAGGTGTGTGTCCTGCTGGTGGATGTACAGCAGGTTATAAAGGGAACAGGTGTGATACACGTAAGTCTACCTTTAAGGATAAATCATCCTCAAGTCACAAACATTGAATCTAAGGTAGAATATCCATAACCAGACATTATCAAATTCATACTTTCGTCGGAAAACATCGGTCATTCTCGGTATACACGGGTCCATGCCGGAACTAATCGCATTAAACCGAATAGTTCCGGTCCAACCAGTGTAAACCAAGAACGGCCAAAGTAGTCCGACGAAGGAAATAATTTAAAAATGGCGATTTATGGGTATTCTACCTTAAGGGGGAGTTAAATGACAATGCAGTATTTGCGACGTATATTTGCTCACGAAGTTTCCTATCCCTATTTCATAAATGGCCGAGAACAACATGTACAATGTAGTCGAATTAGCCATTTGATAGAAGGAGACATCACTGAGTTGCATTTTCACCAACTTAAGTGAAAGGTATGTTAAGTCTGTGTCGTTAAATCTAAACATGTATATACGTTATAAAGTCCTGGACTGTTGACACTTGTTGGACCAAAACTCTTTAACTCTAACACTCCACGCATTGAAAATGACACTTCATCAATATCCGAAACAATGAAGATATCGCCTCTTTCATACAACGAATTGTGCATTTAGCACTTTGTTTAGTTTTAAAACCCTGCTCTGTTAGGGTCAGTGCATGACAACTTCAGTAAATTATATTTCGAAATGCCTGTCAGAAGTTTGGTAGACAATTATACACAATTATACAAAATCAAGTTTGAAAAAGGGAACAAACACTTAAATCACATAACATACAAATAGATTTATCTCCAAAATGGAACCAATATCAACTCTGAGAATATTCTATCTGACTTTACGAAGCTCTGTTTTTGTATATAGGAAAAGGAAAAAACCAAAATATGTAATTAAATGAGGTCTGGCCATTTATTATTTCAATCAAATTACGATAATAATTCATACCAAAAACACATACTGCTATACATAATAGACGCTAGGATCAGATGCACACTATAATGAAATGACTTTGTCAGTATTGAAATCTTTTTACTAAGAATGATGCATCATCACCCAGCTACTATCAAACTTTCATATAGATATGCAAATAGTTGGTGCATAAAAGCCATAAATCATTGTAAAAACCATGATGAGCCCAAACATGTATGTATTCATGTATTTGTATGATGAAAACACTGTGGTTCATAGACTGTTTTTGATTATTCAGTCTGTGATTCGAACACCTATGGAGTGAACTGCAAGGTGACATGTGGCAACTGTTTCAACAATGTAGTCTGTGATCGTTTCAATGGATATTGTCCAGCCGGTTGCAGTGCCGGAGTTAAAGGAGAACAGTGTAAAACACGTAAGTACAGATATAAGAGCAAAAAGTATACTCGACTATGTTGCCTTATTGATTTTGTTTAACCCATTACCAAACAATAACGAATTTCAATCACTTTGTTGCAGACGACTCTGGAAAACATTGTGGGAAAAGGAGTAATTACTGCAATTTTTCCTTTTCCCTCAATGTTTTCTGTCCTATCAGACGGTAATTTTTCAATTTCAACACATTTTTGAAAGTCGTCTGCAAACTCTTTTAATTTGGAACAGTCGAAACTTTGGAGAATGGTAAAGGGTTAAGGCTTTCAGTTGGGCATATTTTATCAAAATCATGGTATATAAAATGCAATTGTATCCTTCATCAATGCTTAAACTGAAAATGTTCTGTTTTTAAAATATTATTTAATTTACCTCCTCGTGTGTAGGCCTACAGATTGGTCTACTGTCTTTTGTTTCAATATATCATCTATCTATTCATACTTCAAATCTCGTAGTTATTTCACGATAGTCTGGGATTTTTCAGTCAATTGACCTAAGTTAGTTATACACATGATATGTTTAAGTATGAGACGTTTATATGCGTTAAATCTCAAAAGCGCTGTAATTAATAGTCTAAATTCATATTGTCTCACCGTATATAGGCTCGTAAAACTTACTTATGTCAATCCTTTACCAAAAGCCAAATTTTCGACTGTTCCAAATTGAAAAAGTCTGCAGACGATATTTCAAAATGTGATGAAATTGAAAAAAGAAATCTTCTGATAGGGTAGAAAACCTTGTGGGAAATGTCGATTTCTACTTTTCCCACAATATTTTCCAGAAGTGTCTGCAACAAACTGTTTAAGTGTTGTTATTGTTTCGTAAATGGGTTCAATACGTTCCAAGTTCCCTTCGAAGGTGTGTATCATACACCAGTGCAGCGGTTGCACATTTCTTAAGAAAGACAGTTTTGACTTACAAAGTTTAATTACATCTGTGATAAATCAGCTTTAATTCATTTGCAGCATGTGGAAATGGCTCTTACGGTCGAGACTGCTTAATGAGTTGCGGCAACTGTCTCGGTGGTGAAACGTGTAATGCAGAGACAGGGATCTGCGGAAATGGCTGTACTGAGGGTTTTAACGGAACCTTCTGCAACATTTGTACGAATTTTGTTAGTTTGTATCAGGTTTAATGCCGGGTCAACAGAATTTCAGTTATTTCACGACTTTCCCGGATTTTAACCAGTATCAGATAGGGCTCTGTAGCGTCTTCCTCAAGGAATCTCCCACAAGAAATTCCAGTGCCACAGATGAGAATTGAACCCAGGACATACAACAATTTATTGTTTTAGCTTAACCCTTTGCCAGATGCAAGAATTACGAAAGTCCTAAATTGAAACAGGTTGAAGACAACATTTCAAAATGTGCTGAAATTGAAAAATAATCTTTTGATATGGCAGAAAACATTGTGGGAAAAGAAGAAAATACTCGATAATAGCAATTAGTCCTTTTCCCACTATGATTTCCAGAGACATCATCAACGAACAGGTCAAATGTCGTCATTGTTTGGTAATGGATTACTAGATTGTGCCGTGTCGCAAGTGGATCTGTTTTCCGCAATGAATTTTCAAACTTTAGCCGGCTAATTTGGGAAATAACTATACATTGTATTTGTTTTATGATGTTTTAAAACAATAATGATTGAGACATTTTTGTTAACTAATCCGGTATGTCTGTTTTGAGAACACGTGGTAAAACCCAATTCCTTTTGTAGAAATGAAGTAATCAAATTGTCCGTCCATAAAATCATGAGAGAACGTGGCTTCTGATAAAAGTTGTATGCAGTCAGATAAGATAGTACTCGACAACTTTTATCATAGCGCATATTGTTGTTGTTGTTTTTTTTTTTGTTTTTTTTATTTATCAAAATGTTAAGCAATAATGAACTTTGATTATGTTTATTCGTTTAAAGCATGTCCTGCCGAAACGTTTGGAAGGAATTGTGTGTCAAGGTGTGGAAACTGTTTCCAAGGCGTAGCCTGTAGAAACACTAACGGCCAATGTGAAGATGGCTGCGAGCCCGGATATAAGGAACCTACCTGTAAAATAGGTGCGAGTAATTGTTTGTTTGTTTATTTGTTTGTTTGTTTGACGCAGTGTCAACAGCATTTGAGTTATTATACGACTTCCCTCGGATTTCAACAGTACTAGGCAAGGCTCCGCATTGTTTGTCACAAGGACTCTACCTTTTAAAAATGTGAGATTAACCTTGTCTTAAATGGACTCACAGTATGTTGGCGTGAGTAAAAAATGTTAAAGGATGATTAAAACAAACCTTTTCACCGATAGCTGACCGTTTTCTTTATTTACATTTTGAAGCTGGTCCTTTAAGCATGAAAACAACATTACTGAGTTATTTAATTAGTTATTTGAGTTCATATAGTTCACGATAGAAAAGCATTTATTGATTGGTTTAGATCATTGAGTTCGTGAAACAGTTTAATTATAATTATTGATAGAGAAAGGTTTGTTATTACATTATGTAACCAGTATTTCAGCCATATTGCGATAGCTATACCACCATTAATGGGATATCACATAAGGCTTAAATATAATAGAATTGAATAGAATAGATTAAAGCCAACACGGAAGGGTTGAAGTGGGTACAAACCAATGATATTATGTGGATCATTTGAAGAGACTATGCAAACTAACACACTTTCAAATCTAATATTAATTCATATTTGTTTATTCTCAGTTATTACATCCATTCCTTTTCATGAAAATGTGTTCGTCAATGTCCGCTTATTTCAGATATTTAAGATTTTAGATTCAACCGAATTTTGATTTGCTCGGTTAGAAAAGGGACATTTATCCTGCAAGTGATGAGGGTCATATTTACTATGAATCGTTTGGTTAAATTCTATTTTATATATGGTTTAAATCGTGTCAACATTATGTTAGTTATGTTCCGATGCCTGACGCAAAATGATCAAGGCAAACCCCATATTGAACTGCCCATGAAGGCTGGTCAAGTCGGGTAGAACCATCGCCATTCCGTTTATCAGTCGGAAAAGTGCACCTAGTTAAAACCCAAATGCCGTCACCGGGATTCGAACACACGTGGAGAGGGTGTTTATATTTAAAATTAAGTTCAGGGACCCGTTTCACTAAGCTGCGTAGATTTTCGCAAATTATTTGCGCAAGAATAGGAGTTATGAAAAACTTAGTCCTTGCGTAAAGTGTTTCACTAATATAACACCAACGTACGTAAACCATTTCTGCGACTTGCGTCATATGAAATTGAGAAATAAACGTTACCGGGACGTAACGTTATTTAGCAACATTACCGACTACCGGAACCTTATGACGCCAATTGTAATAATAAATTTCTTTTCAATTATTGTTGGGTTTTCAATTACAAGTGAAAAAGAAAGAAATAGATAATGGATACCAATGGTATTTAAGCTTCTTATAAATAAGTTTGAATACTTTAACCCTTTCCATAACAATAACGACATTTGGCCACTATGTTACAGACGACTTTAGAAAACATTGAGGGAAAATGCGAAATTGCTCGTAACGAGCAATTCTTCCTTTCCCTCAATGTTTCTGACCTATCAGAAGATTATTTTACAATTTCATCACATTTTGAAATGTCGTCTGCAAACTCTTTCAATTTGAGACAGTCGAAAATTTGTTGTTTGGGAAAGTGTTAACCACTAGGTTATGGAAACCCATCGTCGGGAGTTAGAAGACGCCGTTCCTATATTTTCATACAAACTGTTCCGAATATTGAAGAAACGAAAATCTTGAGGAAAGCAATGTATGCATTGTTATTTCAGAGTGTGAAAATGGAACATTCGGCCGCGGTTGCCAGCCATGCGGTTCTTGTATCAACGGTGAACCTTGTGATAAATTCAATGGAACATGCCAAGAGTGTGCTCTAGGAGATTCCTTACACAACTGTACACTAAACGAAGGTATCAACCATAATCAATTCACAATTGTGCTTTATATTTAGGTTAAAACCATAAATATTACACAATTGTACACCATAAACGGGTTACAAGCATAATCATTACACAATTGTACACCATACGCGGGTTACAACCATAAACATTACACAATTGTACAACATACGCGGGTTACAACCATAAACATTACACAATTGTACACAATTAGCGGGTTAAAACCATAAACATTACACAATTGTACACAATAAACGGGTTACAAGCACAATCATTACATAAGTGTACACCATACGCGGGTTACAACAATAATCATTACACAATTGTACACCATACGCGGGTTACAACCACAAACATAACACAATCATACCCCATACGCGGGTTACAACCATAAACATTACACAATTGTACACAATTAGCGGGTTAAAACCATAAACATTACACAATTGTACACCATACACAGGTTACAACCATAATCATTACACAATTGTACACAATACGCGGGTTACAACCATAAACATTATACAATTGTACACTATAAGCGGGTTACAACCTTAATTATTACACAATTGTACACCATACGCGGGTTACAACCATAAACATTACACAAGTGTACACCATACGCGGGTTACAACCATAAACAATACGCAATTGTACATCATACGCGGGTTACAACCATAACCATTACACAATTGTACACAATAAGCGGGTTACAACCATAAACATTACACAATTGTATACTGCACGGAAGTATCAACTATAAACATTACACAATTGTACACAATAAGCGGGTTACAACCATAAACATTACACAATTGTACACCATACGCGGGTAACAACCATAATCATTACACAATTGTACACAATACGGAAATATCAATCCATCATGTACGATACTTCTTCATTGATAACGGGAATGTTCATTGGAATTAGTCTCCTCTCAAAATCCGGCTGATGTTATAGTTACTGATTTGGTATAATAACGCAATACATGTATCGAGAGCACAGCACTTAAAACAATGGCATATTTCATTGTATGTTACATTCAGGACAAAAATGTTTATCTCGAAGGCATTGCTACAGAATACAAAACTCAAATATAAATGATATAGAGCAATATTTTCTTTGGTTTGAAATCTTTTGATGAAGTTTTATATTTTTATATGATTTGAAATAACTGAATGATTATGTTTCATTTACCCCATTATTCAAGTATACTTGAAATGATTCGAATTAATATGAGTAATAAGTGAATAAGTAAAAGCAAAGGAATTCCATGATATGTTGGGATTCTTTTCCTACTTTTTGAAAAACATTGTGATTTGCTATCTTGTAGAGCAGTTTTAGTTTTGCTTGCCTCACCGAGAGGTTCCTCAACGATGAACTATCTTTCAAAATGACGGATTGGGGTTGTTTCACATGGACATTAGGCAACAATTTCCTCGTTTAGGACAATCTGGTGGACCTGGAGGTGGTGGTGGTGATGGTCCCGCTGGACTAATTGCAGGAGCAGTGGGTGGTATTATCGGTGTTATCGTTCTGGTAGTCGTCGGGGTGATACTTTACAAAAGAAGGTCAGTTTTAGCAGCTTGACTATATGACATTTGTTTACATGCGTCTGTTAAATTTTACATTTCGAGGAGTTCGTATGATATCAAACGTTTGGGTCAATCAATGTGGAAAACCGGGTATTTTAAAGGTCTTCAACTCTGCTGTGCATTCAGTGGTAGATGTATTTCAGTTATTTTGCAAATCCTACCTTCATACTGAATTAAGACCCCGTAGACCCGTCTGTACCAAGATTCGAACCGAGAAAAAGATAGGCTTTGTCACGTCCCGTGTAATTACTTTTACCACGTGTCTATTGATATGGGGTAGGTTACATAAGAAGCATAGTGAATGTAACAAAACAGGATACCTTTTATGACCATAAATGCATATATCTTACTTGATTCATCTGGTCACTTCCAAAAGTGGTTGATATATATTATCATCATGAAGCTTATGCTTTAAATCTTGACTTTTCAAAATGTGTTGTAAGATAAATGAGATATATTCAGCGTAGATCCCGTGTAGATACATAACAATAGGGATAAGTTATTTCTAGACATCAATAACATTTCCGAATCTCAAAGGGTATGTATTTTAACAAAAAGGCAATACACTATATAGTGTAGATTGAATAGATAAGCGTCTTTCATAAGGTATTTGATGATTTCGAATAATGCTTTGTGCAACTGATTTGCAAAAAAACGGCAATTCGTTCGACAATTAACCCATTGTGCTGTTAACAACTGAATGAGATGTATCTTAATCATTAATCAATTAGAATTAAATATGTTTATCTTGGCAAACACATGTTCATATGTAAAGACACATCCATGACAATGAGAACGAGGTGGACAGAATCCTTTATAGAGATTATACAACGTTCTATGCAATACACATTAACCCATTACCAAACAATGACATTTAACCGCTTTGTTGCAGACGACTCTGGAATACATTGTGGGAAAAGAAAAAAATGCTCGTCACGAGCAATTATTCCTTTTCCCACAATGTTTTCTCCTCTATCAGAAGATTATTTTCCAATTTCATCACACTTTGAAATGTCGTCTGCAAACTCTTTCAATTTAGGACAGTTGAAAATTTGGCTTTTGGTAAAGGGTTAAGAAGCATGTACTGTGGATCCCTTTTCAGAAGCCCAAAGGGAAAGTTCGCTGATCCTAAACCAGAGTTCTCAGCAGTAGGTAACAGCTCACAGCCTGTTGTTAAGAAGGATCCGCCAGTTATTACAAAACCAAAGCCAACAGGTACATCATGCTGCAGTTTGTTTTCTTTTAAGTGTGATCGTTCAAATGCAAAGTTACAAAGACCAAACAATAGCTATTTATTTCTACACCTCTACATTTTCTAGGTAAAGATGAAGGCGTTTTTGTACAGACGATTTATCGTATAACCTATGCATGATGTTGCAGTGTTCTATTAAAATTTTGTTTGAAGAAATTCAACAACAACACGTTTTTTGTCAAATCATTATAATTTTTTCTTATATATTTTTATAGTGTTCTGTTCTTACATTCTTGATGTTATTATATCAAGCTTTAGTGAAAATTCTTTTCAGTCACGGGTACAAAAACGGATAGGTTCATAATGCAATATTTTCTTTTTTCCTTATTTTAATCTTTAAGTATTTACAAGTCTGATTGGGAGTAAACTGCTTTCACTATTACCCCATCCTCTTCACTGTTTAATGTTTTAAACATTCAAAAACATTTGCCAATTAAGAAATATCTAAAAAAAAGTGTTTGATACCTCTTTTCTCGGTAACAAACTGAAAAACGAAAAAAGAATCGTTAAGCTTCGACAAAATATGCAAAAATTGCATTCTTTTAGTACTACTTCAGGCCAGCTAAAATATAATCCAGAGAGAAGATTGATTAAGTATCGAAAGGAATGAACATGTAAGGATGTGAACTTCAAAAGACCAAAATGAAAAATACACACCCTTGTCAATGTATCTAAATGTTAATGACCAAATCGAGGGCTCAGTGCAATGCTATAGTAAGTGCTTCATAGACATGAAGCACTTACTATAGTATTGCACTGAACCCTCGAAATCATCTTAAATAACTTTGCACGATATTTCACTTCGATAGTTTCAGACACGTTCAAATGGACTAAGTGTCGTTTAAATGGACTAAGTGTCGTACATCTCCGTCTTTTAATACCGCTCTCTCAGAGCGCGCAGCGCTCGGAGAGCGGATAACGGTAACATACGTACGAGTAACAAATTATGTTAACACCGGGTATACCATTAGCCAAAAAACAGGTGGTTTCCGGTTTATCTAAAGGAGAAAACTCGGGTTCGCTTCGGGTGTCTCCGGCAAAGCCGGACACACCCGAAGACTTATTCGGGATGCGTCCGGCAAAGCCGGACACATCCCGATTGCATTCGGATCGTCTTCGAGTAAAAACGGAATGGACTGGTTTTACATAAATTCATTGCCGCTCATTGAGTTGATTTCCGCCAATCTTGAACAAACCATAAACCATTCTATCGACAAACAAACACGAACAACAGGATCGGCGCCACCGCTTCAAACTTTAAATTGGACACAGTGTTCAACTCCTTGAAAGGACAACGTATCGCCGGTTGTAGGTAAGAGAACTTTTTGTACTCTTTCATTTCGTTATATAACAGTATATCTAAATTGACCATTTTCACCAAAATTCGTCATAGAAAAATCGAGAAGGCGAGCCCTCGTCACGCCTCGCTGAAGATGCTTCCTCTAAACAAACATTCCATTTGAAAAAAACTTCTCCCTTTTAAGTAGAACTACAGCATGTTCCCTGCAGTACTAGGCTAGAAAATGTGTGTTGCCCATAACACTCCACGGTGAAATAAGTGTTCACCTATCGATTCGGTGATTACACCCTGCAGTTTGGCATAATCTAGTCTAATGTTTATGTAGACGGTGTATGTCGTTTTCGCTGTGTGTAAGTGAAGCATTAGGTACACATCGTGTTGTAGATGGAATACACTATTATGCTGACCAATAAAGCAACGATGTCAACTCGTCAGTTGCGGACATGGATTATTTGTTATTGTTGGAGCTTTTAAATTGAGTACAAGGTACCTTCTTGACAATTCAATAGCGTTAAGGGGCGATAGTTTAAATAACAATGACAGGTAAATTTTCTTTTTAAAAAATGAAATACCCTGTAAAGTATTTAGTTTAGTTTAGAATCATTACCCGACACAAGTCCCATATGGGTCCTCTTGTCAGGGCCGTTCCTACATTTTCCAGTTCTGAAGTGGCTTTCCTGGATACACCAGTACAAGGCTAGGGCTCTGAAGTGATCCTACCAAATGCCACTCCTACGAAAAGTAAATGGCCTCGGTGGGGCTCGAACCCAGGACCCCTGTGTTCTGAGTCCACCATCTTAACCACTGAGCCATGCAGGACCCATATTTGGATATATGTCACCTTATTCGTTGCCAGTATTTTGTTTTACTTGATTCAAGTGATAATATAATTCCCAAACATTGAATTGTTCTTGCAAGTGAGAATTTTGGCCAAAATGTTTATGGTAATAGATCCCTTAGTTGTAAGCGTCATAACCATAGAAAACAACTTTTGAAAGCAATATAACAAAGAAGCAATTTCTCAAATGTCAAAGTTTTTTTTCTTTAATTCAAACATCTCTGATTAGATTATTATAGAATAATTACAGATGCAGCAAAGTTTTCAGGAAACAAACAAGTTTGACAAAGGTCTGACTTCTTGACATTTCCTTCTTTTATTCCTTCATTTAAAAAAAAATCATTATCCATAAATGTTGATGAATTTGTTGTTGCTCAAAATGTGTGATTGCCTTTTTCTTTTCTTCTTTCTTTTTTCGAAAACCTTCGTACGAATGAGAATGAAACCAATATAAGTCAAAACAGATTGAAATATAGATTTTTATCAACAATCAGTTCTTTTTCTTCCTGTCAGATAACTGCTTCAATTGACTACCATGGGGATAGAATTGTTTCCAATGTTACAAATTAAGAATAATCAGTCAGTTAAAATGTAGCCAGTATTTACGGTGGCTTAAAGGTGACAAGTATGCGATTTTGTTCCCGATTTGGTAAGTCGAAATAACGAGAAAATTAAGTCATTATTTCGACTTATTAGCTCGAAAGTAACAAGATAATAAATTAATTTTTTTTCGACTTACTAATTTGAAATAGGAAGATAATTAAGTCATTATTTCGACTAACTAACACGAAACAAAGAGATATTTAAGTTTGTTAAATATGTCACCTTTCGTTTGGCAGTATTCTATTTTAGTGGATTGGTACTGTGATGATATGATTCCCAAACATTGAGATGTTCTTGCAAATAAGAAGTTTTCCCAAAAGGTTTAGGGTGATTTAGTTGTGTTTTTTTTATTTTACAGAATGCATGATGTTTGAAGAAGAATGTCAGTTTTAAACAAGGTTCAAAGGAAAAGATGATGCAGACCTGTATTAACATTGGTTCTATTTTATAGATACAAGTAAGTAAAAGTATTGTTCTCATGCCCATATGAACTTTACAAACAGAAATGTCATAATCATAGAATATAACTTATGAAAGTAATGTAACAAAGAACAATCTTTTGAGTGTCAATGTAGTTCTCTCTTTAATTCAAACAGTTCTGATGGAATTTTAGCATAATTACATCTGCAGCAAAGGTTTAAGGAAACAAGCAAGTCTGACAAAGATGGAACTCCTTAACATGTCCTCCTTTTATCACTTTGTTTTCAAATAGTCATTATCCACAAATGTTGATGAACTTGGTGTTGCTCACAATTTGAAATTATTATAATCTTTTACAAAAACCTAGAATGAGAATGAAACCAAAAAAGAATCAAGACAGGTATCAATTGGGGTGATCATGTGACCAATGTTTACGAAAAAAGCTCCGAACAAGATATCCGTGCAACAACTCTTTTCAGCAGATTACTCTTGCTTTGCACTATTTTATTTATGCCATGTTCCGACCATAAACTTTCCGGTTCTGGTGATATATGATAACCCATTGTTTATAATGGCGTTATTTCTAACACTCGGTAGAGAAATTGCAATCGATGGGTGATGTTTTAAGGTTATTCGCATCCCACAACTCTCAACTCTCTGCATGGTCTTGGAGGGGATGGCACAGCTAAAGTTGAAACAACATTTACCGGCGGTTGCAGATTATTTATCGTCGCAACATGGCGTATATAAAATAGTGGAAACCAGAAGTAGTCTGCTTAAAAAAATTGCAATCTGTTTTATATTGCAAACATTGATCATGGGATAACCCTGCCTGGATACACAGCTTAAAATATAGATTGTTATCACCAATCACTTCTTTTTCATTCTGTCAGATAACTGCTTCAATTGATAACTATGGGGAATGAATTATTTCCAATGTTACCAATAATCAGTCAGATGAAGGTGGTCAGTTTTGGCAAAAGATTTATGTTTTTATTTTTCTTTTTTAACAGCCATATCTGATGACTATCTGGCAGAGTAAGGAAAAGGTAACAACAACAAAATGTTCAGTGATGGGAGACCACATGGATTTGATATAATCAAAAACAGATGAAGATTCACATGTACTTTGACTACCTGATTAATGAAATGTTCAAAAGCTTAGTTTTCTCTTCAAAAGACTAATTTCATGAAGATAAAAATAAACCTAAACAGTGATACACCATATTTAAAGGATAGTGTTTAGTGTTAGTTGGTACTGACAATATCAAAGGACAATGATATAGAAAAACTGTCTATGGACGATGGAATATTCTATAATGATAACAATGTTACACATGTTTTATGGTCCTCATTTTCTTTTCTTTTTTTGAAAAACTCAACAAATTTCCTATCTATTGCATGTTAATGAAATGTTTCAAGGAAACAAACATGAGAAATGCATTGTAAACACCTTAATTTTCAACATTTAAAACCAATTATGACAAAGGTAAACATTCTCTGAGAGCATGTTTGCCTTGTCACAATTGCTTTTATTCATTGGTTAAAGAAATTTCCAATTATATCTGCTATTGCTTTAAATTTGAAACAAAAATTTGGAAAATTTTGATGAAAGTCTTAAGGATGTATGTCAAAGAATATTTGTTGAAATTTCTATTTAAAAAGTTGATCATTAATTTTTCTGTCATACTTTTCCAACTTTCAGGAGTTTTTTTCTATTCAAACTATGAAGACCAGGGAACTGTTGATGTCAAGAATTAAAATAATGTCAATATCAAGCTGTGACTATTTTTCAACCAATGTGTTAAAGGAAAGAATTATGATACATGAACCTATGCTGTATGCTGAGTATCACTTATATGTCTTTTAACTTCATTTCATTAATCATTTATTACATACAGTGCTTTATGTTTAAGTGCTCTAATAGAAAAACACATAAAAAAGCAGCGTTTTATGTGTGAACAAAGGTTAATAAAAAATTATTGAAAATTTATGAAATCTTTTTCTTTCATTTGAAAGTTAAACAAAAGACCTTTTGGCTACAACAAAGCTATTTTTGTAATTGAATGAGCTTTTGGAGATCCGCAAAGCAATCTATTTGGGATTTTCTTATCTACATTAAACAATAAAGAGCAATTCAAACAAAGACCTGATTGACTTTCTATAATGATATAACTTAGCCCTAACCATGTACAAGCAGATGAGTATGTTGTTAAATATTGTTTGGTAATATTAACCCAACTGACCCTTCTTCATCACCAAATGACATGTTGTTTGTTGTCATGATGATTTAAACCAGTACCTACAACACATGATTTTGTGAAGAAAATTCTATGATTTTATGCTGAGACACTTGTGGTTCAAATATCATAGTTTGGTGGTTCTGACATGGCATGAGCAGTTTGTCCTTACATGACGAATGTCTCTTTATTGATTAAAGGCCCTCATACACAGCCCAATCAAGCTAAACTAATATCCATATCTATAGAACATATACCATCAAAAAAGTTTACCAGGAGTCTGCAAGGAGACTTATCCTTTTACTGAGCCTTACCTAAATGTGACAAAGATGACAGCTTTGTGACAAAATGAGTATTTGCTCCCCAAAGTAAGCCAATTCTTATATTTCCACAAAGTTGTACTATGAATTAAGATTGAAATGCATATTCAGTAAGCAAATTTTTTCACAGAACCCATGCCATTGAGTTGAGAGAGCGGTCTAGAGGCAATGCCTTAGTTCATATTATATCTAAAGAATTGCTTCTATTTCCCTCATTTTGACAATAATATCCTATCAGTTGTTAATTCATGAACTTAATACTGGTAAGTTTTGATTGGCTTAAACAAACGTTAATGAAAAGTAGGTCACTAGGTCGGTACCATTTTTTACTATATTTGTGCAAAAGCTTAGTTATGAAAACAAAGTACTGTTGAGAAACGTTGTGAGCTGTAACCAAAAAATCGTCCATTAGAATGTGTCTTATAATGGAGATATAAAGAAATTGTATTTTCTCATTGGTGTATAGAAACCAAAAGCATACCAGACTTTTAAATGAAAACAAAGAGCGGTTTAATACAAAAGAAGCGTAAAATATGAATTCTCCTAATTTCCATATAAAGAAATTATATTTCTTATATTATTTCTGAATAAAAAAACCTTCCATTTTTGCAGTTCAAACCCATAATGAACAAATTACATCACACACGCAGAAGTCACCACCGACCGATCAAGAAACTGAAGATCTTTACTACTCCTTTTTGTCGAAGAAGACCGACCTAAAGATGTGTCAATTATGGGACTACATTCATGTGAAGAAAAGGGAAGAGTCCCTTATGTTCCATCAAGAGTTTAGTGTGAGTATAATACAACGTATAACGGGTTCTTGTACATCGGAAAGGAAGACCGCACAATATCACAACAAAGCAAACAATTAAAAAAAGCATGAGCGTATACATGACCAATATCATAGGATCTTCTGTAAAAGGAAACTTGAAACCAGGCTGTATCCCACAAAACATAACGCGAGCATTCATGTCCAATATAACTGGGTCATATTTACAAGAGAAGTTGGGACCAGACTGTTTCATAATAAACATAATGCGAGGGCACGCCTTTCCACTTTCATTGGGTTATCTATGAAAAAGAAGATCAGAATGTGTTATACACAAAAAGAATAACGGGACTATCATATCCAAATCGAGTCTCCATGGTTAAGAAGCAGATTGCAACCATAACATCATAATAAATTCAAATAATTTGCTGAAAACGGCTTCCTACCCAAAACCAACGAATCAAAAAGTAGCTGTCAAATGTAGGCTAGACGCAACAACGAGTTTATGCTTCTCTGTTATATGTTTGATATGTAAAAAGGAAAACTGTATATAATTACAAACATTTTAACATTATATTCTTCACGAATTTAATTTAGTCTTTTCTGTCGATTGCAGAGATTGGCAAAGGGACTGATAAAGCCCCACAAGACGGCCATGCTAGCTGACAACCGAGGAAAGAACCGATACAATGGCCTCTACGCATGTATGTCTCTTTGCATTTCGCGAAGTCATTACGCGTATCTTTTGTTTGTAGATCTTTATATTAACTTCAAACATTCGAACCCATTATTGTATCCATTTACCTCGACTTTGATTAATTTGGTATAACTCAAAAAGATTTTACATTCAAGTGTTTTCATTATTCTGTCCCCTTAAAACTTATTATTACTATTTCATTCAAAACAAAAACCACACGCGGTAGAAAAAAATAAATGGTTTTATTTTTATAACCTTTATAGAGACTGCTAGGTATTTTAGAGGATGGCTCAAAAATTATTTAATAAGGATTCGTTAATATAAGATGTATGAAATAACGAAGTCTAGTAATGACATACCTTGCATTGATATTGTTCTTGTAACAAATCAGTTTGGTTTGTCATAAGCTTAAGCTATTGCATCGTTCGGTTTTGCCAAAGTCCATTCTCGTTTCAACGTTTTGTTTGTCCTTCTTTAACCAATTACCAAAAAATAACAACATTTGACCAGTTTGATG